>JABXWE010067529.1:0-11745 GCA_014611495.1 Limonius californicus | reverse complement strand
CATTTTCCTGGAAAATGGATTGGTAGGCGGGGGCCTGTGGAATGGCCGGCTCAGTCCCCAGATTTAACCCCCTTAGATTTTTTTCTATGGGGATATCTGAAATCAAAAGTGTACAGAACCCGTCCAGAAACAATTGAAGAACTGGACAGAAGTTTGCAGAAATATCACTCCAGAAACTTATGAAAATGTAAGGCAGGAATTTCATAACCGACTTTTTATGTGCCAAGAAGTGAATGGTGGACATTTTGAACACTTAAGTTAATTTGTTTTTGCTGTAATTCTTAGTTTTTTTAAATAGACTTCTTTATCTTCAAACATTTGTAATTTTGTGCTGGCTGAATATTTTTCTTTGAAACTCTAGGATCAGACGCAGAATTAAAAGACCTTTCAAATGAGGTGTCACTCGACCCCCCTTTCTGTTTAAAATAAAAATTCAAAATGGCGCCCAGCCGCCATTTTAAATGATAGAAAATTTAATCATGGGCTAAAAAATAATATTTAACTTCCCATTAAAGCACACCAAATTTTGTGGTAAAATAGCAAGTCGTTCAAAAATTAGTTGGGGGGGGGGTTACTTTATAGACACAGTGTATATATATATATATATAATAATTTGAATATCTATGGATCTATGGAATAGTTTCCGCATTTCTAATGTGTTTGAAAGGTTTCAAGAGTGTTTAAATACATTTGAAGAATATTTTAATTTAATGAAAAGTGCCACGAAAGGTTTACAACCATTATTAACCATACAAATATAAAGTACACTTCGTTTCATATGAAATGCTTCACCCGTTAAAAATAAAGCTACGGGTTTGTAAATTTGCTAAAATAATGTTTCATTATTGCATATCAAATGATCAGGTTTTCATAAAAATAGATTAACAATTATAAGAAAACAATAACAACAACGAAAACAAAATTAATAATGTGTAACATCGCCATGAACAGCAATGTAAGCATTTACTCGTCGTGGCATGCTTTCTATCAAGTGTTCTATATTCTCTCGGGCTATCTCGTTCCATAATATTATAACCTCAAGTTGGTCTCTCAGCTCGTCTAAGTTGTTAAGAGCTCTTAGCAATAATCTTAGTCGCCGGCCTATCATGTCCCAAAGATGTTCGATTGGCGATAAGTCCGGTGATCGTGCAAGCCAGGGCAACATTTGCAATTGTGCTTGTTGGAGGTACGTTCTGGTAATGTTTGCAGTGCGTGGACGTGCGTTATTCTGTTGGAAAATACCGTTTGGCAACGTTTGCATGAATGGTACTAACACCGGTTCCAGGACACTATGGATATAGCGATGAGCATTTAAAGTGCCTGGGACGAACACAAGAGGTGATCTTCTACCGAAACAAATCGCACCCCAAACCATAACTCCAGATGTTAACGCTGTATGGCGTCTTTCAACAAACTCTAGATTTCGTCTTTCTCCTCGATATCGACTTACCTTCCTACGGTCGTCATTTGCCCACAAACAAAATCTTGATTCATCACTGAAGGGAATGTCGTTCCATTGCTGATTCCAATGCTGCCGCTCTTGACACCAAGCAAGCCTAACAGCCTTGTGATGTGCAGTTAAAGGGAGCCGTTGGAATGGACGGTAGGATCGCAGTCCAAAAGAAGAGATTCTTCTGTAAATTGTTGCCATTGACACGCGGCGGTGAAGAGCTCGCATCCAGTCTACAGCAACAGACCTTGTTGTTCGAAAGCGGTCTCGTGTAGCCATTCTTCGAAGAAGTCGATCTTCACGAACATTGCTGCTACGTGGAGGTCTACCAGCTGGACGATGTCGATGAGTGCCTTCTTCTGACCAAGCAGACCATATTCGTGAAACTGTAGTGTGGTCCGGATTTACCTTTCTACCAATTTCACGAAAAGGAAGTCCAGCTTCTTTCATGCCGATAGTTCGACCTCTATCAAAATCGGAAATGTGGTTAAAATTTCTACCTTGTCTTACTGGAGGCATTTTAAAAGATTAATTCTGTCACAAAATGTAACAAAATCTCCAAGCAACTACTTAATGTTTACTAGATATTGTTTTGTTTCAGCAAGTTGATGAGCGACAGTAGACGAACACCACAACCACTTGATTTTTTTAATGGAAATAGTGATCAGTTCATACGCAATAATAAAACATTATTTTAGCAAATTTTCAAGCTTTATTTTTAATGGGTGGTGCATTTCATATGCAACTGAGCATATAATAAAAGTCCCCAACAACCATTATCAATAATGTTAAGGAAGATATGGAAGCAGACTAGTATATTCGATATTATTGTATAATAAAGAAAAGTATGATATTGAGGGTAGCAAAAACTAGTTCGACACCTTATATTACAATGGCAGTTATGCGAAATTTGTTTCTGTAGTCTGCAATTAACTAATTATTAAGCCCGTCTTTGAAAACATCGTCATTTAAATACTGTTACAGGAATCAATCTCTAGGATTACATGTGGTGACTGACTTGAACGTTCTCAAAGACTTTAAGGAAAGCAACGATCTGTAGCGATTTCGTTAAATCATTGTAGCCAGTTAAACGATAATGTGGAGGCGCTCCATATTGCTGTTATTTTCGATCAGCATCTTTATAAATTTTTTCTAATGAAGATAAGCATTTGCGTTTAGCTAAAATCTAATCTCACTAGGCAACATGAAATTTATAAAATGTTGGATTAATAATGCACTTTTTTTGTTAGGTTCATCTGCGGTAAATTTATGTACTCCTTGTGATTTATAGAGCTTAGCTTTCTATTTTGTTTTAGAGACTTTACATTTTATTTACATATTTTAATATGGTGTAAGTTGTTCAGCAAACTGACGTGATATTTTCAGTAATGAAATCAAACTTTCTAGTTTATGAGATGTTGTTACTTTTTTGAGATTTCAATAGTTTTGAATCTTTTAAATGTCTTACAAACCCCTGAGTTAGTAACGGGCGATTGATTGGATTGGATAATCTTAAAAAAATACAATTTTATTATACAAACAATGCCTTTTGATCTCCATAACCCTTATTAACAATTTAAGAAGCCACCTCGTTGTTGTCTTTGATAGAATAGGAAAATAAAATACGTTAACTTGATCTGTAATCTTTTTACGAAGAAGAAGTAGACAGGGTGTTTAAAAATACGTTCGGATATTTTACTCACTTATAGACCTCATGAATACAAAGAAGTCGTAATAAACATGGGTTCTAAAATCAACCGTTTTTAAAAAAAAAAAAAATATTGCTTGTTATTTCCATAAGTTCCCCACCCATTAAAACAACTAACCGTGTAAATAAAACATTTTAATCACAAATAATTAAAGTAGATGTTCTACATGTCCTCTTTCCATTTGCACACATCCTTAGCATCTCCATAAAAATGAACGCCGCATTCTTTCAAAGATTCTCGGATTCATACGAACAGTCTGGCAGGCATCTTCTATTCGTTCTCGCAATTCGTTTAAATTATTCACAAGGCTTGAATAAACTAATGCCTTTACATACCCCCAAATATAAAAGTCGAACGGATTGAGGTCAGAAGATTTAGGTGGCCACACAACTAGACCCCCTCGCCCTATCCATCTGCCGTTTTAATTTTTGTTTAGGAAATTTCTGACCATGATTGAAAAATGTGCAGGAGCCCCATCGTGCATCAATTAATTCTATGAATGAGGGGTACAGCTTCTAACAATAGTGGCAATGCATTTCGCAAAAAAGCAAGATATAATTGACAAACGATTCGGAAGCAAAAAGGTCCTATCATATGGTTTCCAAAAAACACCAAGCCAAACGTTAATTGAAAATCGTTGTTGGTGATTCGATTCAATAATAGCACAAGGGTTTTCATCTCACCAAACATGGCTGTTGTGAAAATTAAAAATGTAATTTCTTGCGAAACTAGCTTCGTCAGTAAATAAGACTTCACTTGCAAAGTTTGTGTTTTCCACAACTCTTGTCAATGCCCATCGGCAAAACACCAGACGTGCAGCATAATCAGGCACAACAACAACCTGTACCCTTTGAATATGGTATGGGTACAATTGCTCCTCACGTAACATTCTCCAAATTAGGGAAGCATTAATATTTGTTTCGGCAGAAAGTCTTCTAGTACTGGTACCTGGATTTTCTTCAGTCGTCCTTAAAATGTTAAGTTCCGCTTCAGGAGTAGAAACTGATCTAGGCCGACCACTACCACCGTTTATTGATTTAAATGCGCCAACTTCGGATAAACTGTTACGGGCTAAATGAGCTTTTCGTCGGACCGCAGCAGGAAAGATGGAAGTGCCTTTGGATCAACTCAGAGGAGTAGAGGTGGTTCACGAGAAATGCTTAAGGGAACATTGGCAAGTTTTACCTTAGTTTTCTTCGGTTGAGTGTAGAGAGGTTGAGTGTAGAGAGAAAGGCACAATTTGGGGTGTTCCTAGGTCCTTGCGAAGCAGACAAAGAAATCGCAGGCACGCCACTGAAGGCTGGATCACGATTTTAGCAGGAATCGCCAAGACTTTCTTCGGGAAATGGGAAATTTCGAGAGTTCTTGTCAGGAACAAAATTTTCGGCGCTGTACGGTATCATAACTTGCAACGGCTTAATGGAGCAAGTCACGAGGTTAATGGCTATAATCCGACACAGGTCGAGAGAACAACTTCACTAAATTGTCTTTACTAAAGCGCAATACTCTGCTAATATTTAATCCGACTCAATGTCGAGAATATTCTGCCCCAAGCAAGAAAAGCGATACGGTAACTTAAGTTAGCAGAAGCATTGCCAAAAAAACTCCGGTTCAAAACCACGTGCGTTCACTCTCAGAAGCGTGGGCTGACTCACTTTCAGTACTTGTCGTCAGCGCTGAGGTCTTAACGAGCAACCGGGTCGAACGGAGATCTTAAGTCGACTACCGGAAAAAACGAACGCAAATATCCAGCAGCTGAAGTATTTCACCATATGATGAAATATGTTGTAAGAATTCTATAACAACTAACACGTAGGGCTCCCTCAAGGGCAGGAAATTTCCAGCAAACGTTCACGGTCAAGCGCGTACACAAGATATTCATCGACATTTCTCCAGGATAACAAAAAAAAAGGTCCACTAAACTGTATTCGGGAAATAATAAGATAGTAATCGGCTGCGGAGCGGCCAATAAAATAAGACTTTTAGTCCGTAACAAGCGGCAAACTTAAACGAACGTAATAAAACGTTGAACAAATTTTAAAAAATTTGTCACACGGAAGTGCCCGGTTCGGAAATGTTTCGGCATACAAGCGATGTGCCTAATAAGAATTACTACTGGCCTTACCATACATTAAATGCATATCTACCATTTCCGCGTTGGTATACATATTCCAACAACAACAATAATAATATTGACACTTACAAAAAGTCAAACAAAAGTTGATTTATCCCCTTCCATAGCAAATCACTCTGCGTGTATAATTTGGCTGTATATTGAAAACTGTTGATTTTCGAACTAACCCATGTTTATTACGGCCTTTTTGTTTGTATTGATGAGATCTATACGTGAGTAAAATATCCGAATCTATTTTTAAACACCCTGTATGTAAACTTATAAAAACTATTTATAATAGTTTGCTAGATTAATTGTTATAGTGTTTTAACCGTACACCGTAAGGTGTTTTTTCAACAAGATGGAGCACCGCCCCATAACAATCTGGCATTAAAAATGTATTAATGGTGAACCGCCTTAACAATGTCCATCGATTTAAACTGTAACTTTTACATTAAATCAGACTGTACGTCTGAGTTTACGCATTATTATATTAATATGTATTGTTTTTCCATTAATGTCAACTTACTTCAAGTTTTTGCTGTACTATACTATAACTTGCATAAGTTACGTAAGTTTAATAGTGTTCTACTTTAAAGCGAGTGCGTAATACATAATAATAACAATAGAAAAATCATATGTAACAGAATGCGATTACAGGGATTTTACAGTGACACTTGTATGCCAATGATATTAAATTAAGATAACACTCAAAGATGTCTCGATAAAAAACACTGTTCGCTCTTTAAGATTTACACACAGTGTGTGTCGTTGCAATTCAAGTGTGCAAGACTTTTGCCATTGAATATAATCTCTTTCTCTAATTGGGTTGAAGAAGGCTAGGAGAGAAGAGCTAAAGGAAATGTCAGAGAAAACGCTTTGTATATCGTTTTACTTTAATTGCCCCTTAGAGTTGGAGCGTCATTTTTTTAAACACCTTGTTTATTAATTGTTTGCTGCCTTACTTCGTTGAAATTCATACTTTATATATTAATAATAATAATAGGCAATTTTTTGAAATTGCCTATTATTATTATTAATATATAAACCTTGTTTATTTACGACGTGAAACTAGAAAATCTGAATATCTTTCAATTACATAAAAATATCGTAGGTTTTGTTAATCATATTCAGTCAGTTGATACTTTGTTTAGCCAATAAATAGCAAAACGGTGTTCCACCGCCGAGTCCCGTTGAAAGTCCTGTTTTCGCAGTGTAAGTGTACGCCTAATTGTTGTGACTTACGGGCTAATGCGGACATTAATGCAATTACACGGTTCGGTTTGGGTCACACGCTAGTTGCGTTAGCAGGTAGTTGAGATATGACATTCACAGGTGTGAAACACAATGGGCCGAGCTGCACACCTGTTCCACAATAGTGGCAGGAATGCTGTCCCAGGCCGAACACCTGGCCGGACCAGGGCGCGCTGGACCAAACACCAACTCGGCGCGATTTGCGTCCCACGCTGAGCCGTGTCACGGGTAGGTATGAGGAGCCCCGGCTGCTGGAACCGTACCGGAGATACAACAAAAGATCAATTTCACAGTCCCGCACGAAGTTAACTTTTATTTTCCCCGGTATAAATCACTTGCAGAAGATATCCCACCTACAAAAGGGCCGCCGCCGCGTCGCGCGGTCCATATATCAAGCATCGGATTTGAAACGGGCCTGTTATCTACGCCATCTTCGAGATCTCCGAATTCTTTGTGGGATGCTGTCATCTTCGCGGTCGCTTTTCTCGGTTAACGCCAAAATAAGCAATTAAAAATGCCCGAGAATGCTCATCTGCATAACCAACTGTCTGTCAAAATAAAAAAGGTCGTGGTGAACAGATGCAGGAGATGTTACCTGCACTGGTTTCCAACAAAGAACTTCACTTCTGTACGTAGTTTTAAATAAAATACAGAAAAAAATGTTTCATTCAATATTATATGGACACATGATGCTATAAATGTTGGTCTTATTCAGGTTTTCTTCTGTCTGACCATAAGGTTCATACGTATTTATTTGAGAAAGTGCCAAGAATTTAAATTAATAAAAGTAAATCAATTTGCGGCTCAAAGGACCAAAAGTATAATGGTTAATATTCTTTTAAATAATTTTGAGGAAACCTGAATTCGGACATTAATCGGGTGACAACCTATTTAAACGGTTATATGCTGAAAAATAGGTTTTAAAACGTTTACGAATCATAACAATTGCACATGGTTGTATATTTTCGAGGCATATTTGTATGTAAGTGTATATATATATCAGAATTATTTAATGTGTTTAATGAATATTTATTCTTAGCACATATTTCTGCTTAAAACACAAATTCCTAGAAGGCAAATGAAAGCTTAATTTGGTAGAAATATACGTAACAAGATTGAAAAATGGAAATGAAGGATATGGAATATTACAAGCTATCAACAATATTCTCTATGAACCGCATATATATGCACCAGCAGATTTTAATCATTACCTATATGCATACCAATATATTTTTTAATCTTTTGGAAGTCGTTTGATATTACATTTATATTTTGCCGCAAATTTGCACATTTAATATTGTTAGCACATATTTGTGCTTGGAACACGAAATTTGGGCAAGCACGCATTATAGTTTAAATTAGCAGAAAAGTCTTTATTAAGCTTAAATGTAAAGTTGGAAGATATAAAATATAAAATCCATCAAGCATATTAAAGTGTTACTTACATGCAAGCAAATAATTTTTAAATGTTTGAGAATCGCGGAAATTACAGTCATTTGACACTACTTTTATAACTGCATATTTTGTGGCATGTTTGCATACATATGCATATACAAATGACACAATTACAGCATATTTTAATGCATATTTAATATTGTTTAATATTCGAATGCTGTATAGGCACGCACAATAGTTTAAATAATCAAAAAGTTTAAATGAAAATGAGATATGTAAAATATGGCAAACTATAAACAGTTTTCTCTGTGAAGCGCATATATATGCACCAGCATATTTGAATCCGTTTTTGTATGCAGATAAATCATTCTTTTAAATGTTTACGATCACGAAAACAGCTGTCATTTGATACCACATTTACACTGCATATTTTGTGGCATATAAATGCAAATGTGATAGACTTACAGCGTATTTCATTATATATTCAATGTTGCTAGCAGATGTATCTCACTATTTGTGCTTTTGGATAAGCACACATAGTTTAAACACAAGTTTAAATTGATTGAAAAGTATTTAACTAGTGTAAATAAATTGTAGGACGAAATGGAAGATATGAGGTATTAAAAACCGTATATGCATCAGCATATTTTAAAACGTTACTTGTATGCCAACAAATAATTGCTAACATGTTTACGAATAATTGCATACAGTTTTTGATACCTATTTTATACTACACATTTTTGGCAAACTTGCATACAAGCGCGATAAGGCAGAATTACACCAAATTATGATCTACATTTAAGTTTATTAGCACATATATTTCATTATTGGTGCGTGTAACAGGCATTCTGGATAATACCACATAAAATATTAATTGGTATAAAAGTATTTAAAAACCGTAAACAAATTTTAATTAAAGTGAAATATATAATGTACTAAAAACCATCAACAGTATTCTCTGTAGAGCGCATATATACGCTCCAACAGATTTTAAATCAATACTTATATGCAGACAAACAATTTATTATAAATGTTTACGAATCGCGAAAATTGTAGTCATTTGATTCCACATGTGCGCTGCATATTTTATATTATACAGATGCAAGTATGACAGCTTATTTTACTGCATATTTAATGTTAGAATGTATATTTCATTATTTATGGTTCAACACAAATTTTCAATAAGCAGACATAAAAGTTTACATTAGCAGAAAAATATGAAGAATTAAAAACCATCAACAATATACTCTCTACAGTGCATATCTATGCACTAACAGATTTTAAAACAATATTTATATGCAGACAATCAATCTATTTTAAATGTTTACGAATCGCGAAAATTGTAGTCATTTGATTCCACATATGCACTGCATATTTCACATTATACAGATGCAAGTATCACAGCTTATTTTACTGCATATTTAATGTTAGAATGTATATTTCATTATTTATGGTTCAACACAAATTTTCAATTAGCAGACATAAAAGTTTACATTGACAGAATAATATGAAGAATTAAAAACCATCTACAATATCCTCTTTCCTGCGTATATATATATATATATATATATATATATATAGACATATAATCAACACTTATGAGACCCGAATTGACATGTACATTATAACATATGAGGCCCGTTTTGCACATATGAGACCCATTTTCGGGTCTCGCATTTCTAAAGGTATATATAAGTTCCGTTTTAGTCACGTACCCATATCCTCTTTTAATTTAAATTTTTGCCTGGGACTCGCATATGTTCACCAAATCTTCACTTATACGGTTTTTAGTTAATACTAACTTAATGCTGAGGGCGCTCCAGGCGTTCTGTATACAATTTGTATGAGACAATACGTTGGTATAACTTCCGAGTCCCATACATTTGGCAACTGTGTCTCTCATTCTTGTTTACACTGCCGAGTCTAAATTATCATGCAGTAGTGTTTTCTACCCAGCTCTATAGTCGTGCATAAAAAGGGAAGGAAAATTTTATAAATCAGAATAATTTTTCTTTTGCGGTTTTCAATTTCGAGTTTTCACCGGATATACACGTGTTTTTTCAGTTTTTCGGGATTTTCTCGAAATCGGCTTTGTTTAAATTTCATATCTGACACTTCATTTAGATGGCGATTAAGCGTAAGCAATTTCGCTAAAATCTAAAAACCGGAATTGTTCTTGCGATTTTTAATTTTTTTGGGAATCTCAACAACGGTGACTTCTACGTAACCGATGCATAGGAGTAAAGTTGTAGATAATGCAAAGTTACACCGTTTAATATTTTGAAAATCCTGATGGACCGATTTTCGAATCCCACTGGAGTCAAAATACTACAGTACTTGGAAATTTTCCAAGATCACTGATAGTGTCAATACTTAATACTCGTAAAGTCCCAATGACCATAAAAAGAATTTAAATTTTGTTGCTAAAATGGTAGATTAAAGTTTACACGCACCTACATATGTTATTGAAATACACTTTAATAAAATGTAAGACTTAAGAGTAAATCATTTTATTAAAAATAAAAGTACAATAGTTATTGAAATACACCTTAATAAAAAATACGACATATGAATAAATCATTTTATAAAAAATAAAAGTACAAAAGTTATTGAAAAACACCTTAATAAAATGTCAGGCATAAGAATAAATCAAAAATACAAGTAAAAAAGAATATGTTAATTAAAAATAAAAAAGTTTAACGTGTACGATATTCATTGTATATGAATGTTTTTATCCGTACCCAATCCACACTTCCAAAATGTGTTTTTTCTTTACTCTTAAATTCTTCAACAGTTTTCTTTGTTGGTGCCTTCTTCTCCTTTATAAAATTCTTGAAATAGTTGCACATAATTTTCTTTTCTGCTTGTCCCCATCGTTGTCTAGAACCTACTGTTTCTAGAAATAAAAAAACATTTTACTCAACCAAAATGTGTCGTTGGGATGCTGGAAAAGTATTCTGGCGACACAACAGATTTTTTTATAATTAGGAATATGATGGATTCAAAATGCTGGTTTTGCAATTAAACTCAAGTGAGAATAATGCAGACTCTAAGACTGAATATTGAGTGGTAGTAATTTGTTTTCTATAGCATTATAATTTTACATTGTAATAATTTATTAAGAGGTATCTTAATACTTGGAAAATCAAACATGTTTTTTAAGTTACTAGGTACCTACTGGTTTTAGTTTTTAGTTACCTACTTTAGTGCACAGTAAGTAACTCACTTGGTTTTAAATTTGTTTTCGGACACTTTTGTGTTTCAGAGCTTCCACCTTCATTATCAGAATCCAAGTTTAATGATTTCAATTTTCGTTTTTTAGGTCTATATTCTTCTTCAGGATCTTCACATTCTTTATCATAGGTCTCACTTTCTTTGTCAGGTCCGTCTTCTTCTTTCGAGGTTCTACTTTCTAAATTCATAAATTAGAAAACTTACCCTTAGAAAAAGTTAGCAAATAGATGTACCTGTAACATGATTTTTTTCGCAGTCTAAGGTATCTTCTTCATTTAAGGTTATGTCTTGTAAACCTTTTCCTTTGTACTGATGTACTTCCCCTTTATCTATCATAATCAATAACTTTGCAATTTTTGCTGTTTGGTAGACATCTTGTGGCAATCTAAATTAATGATTAAATTAAATTCAAATTGAAGACATTTAACAAGCTTAAAAAATTAAAATTCTAGCATTACGATATTTCGAATTGAACATTTTGAATTATGTACCTGTACCATTCCTCATGGGTTTTTTTTTGTGTGTCCCATAAAACTTGCCAATTGTTCTAAGTCATTTTCCTTTATATTCATCACTTGTAAAATGGTTGC
>JABXWE010067523.1:0-10749 GCA_014611495.1 Limonius californicus | reverse complement strand
ACAAGAGACGAGGAATCCATTGCAAACTAACTTTGCTGTAACCCAGATTACGAACAATACTATGGACAGATCCTACACTCGCACCAACAATTTCTGAAATTTCTCTAATTGAAATTCGACGATCTTCTCTAATAAGGCCTTCCACACACGCCATAGTATTTTTTTGTTAATGCAGTACATCGTGCACCTAGTGGCGGCTCATCCATAGTCCCCTCTTTTCCATTCTTAAATTTTCGGCACCAATCCTTCAGAGTTGGGTACACAATACATGCATTTCCATACACT
Source organism: Limonius californicus (assembly GCA_014611495.1). Taxonomy (NCBI): domain Eukaryota; kingdom Metazoa; phylum Arthropoda; class Insecta; order Coleoptera; family Elateridae; genus Limonius; species Limonius californicus. The sequence continues at coordinate 10,464 of JABXWE010067523.1, read as the reverse complement.
GCTTGCATTCGCGTATGAATCTGTAATGGCTGCACACCCTCAGCGCATAGAAATTATAGGACCGCACGCTGATCAAACTTGGACGGATTTTCAACAACAAACGCCATTTCAAAATCGAAGATTTAAAAGTCAGAATTCAATTCAAACGCCAGGAACTTATTAATGTGTTGCTTACAAACACTACTAACATTAACAAACGTCATTTGAATTATTGTATTTGTTGTTACGGCTAAGTTGATCAAAGATGGGCTTCATTTGAACAAGGCTCGTATATCAAGAATATAGAGAAAGCAGCTTTTGAAGTATGTGGCATTACTTAAATCTTCAAAACATCTTATCTGATTTTAATGAATTGTAAAATACTTTGACAACTGTAAATTGAGGGACAAACCGCAGACCAATGCATTATACACCAATTCCCATTTCTAATTCCCGCAATTCCCCTATAAATTCCCAACAATTCCTCACAATTGCAAGCTAATTCCTGCAATTCCTTTACTAATTCCTGAATTCCTAACCAATTCCTTTAATTCCTCGGCTAATCCTAGAATTCCAGACCAATTCCTCACAGAACTTTCACTAGTTCTTTCCTTTTTCAGAACTACATTGTATTTATAAAATTTTATGATGTGGAATAAGTATTTGATGTGTATAATATACAGAGTGAATCTGCTAAGACGAATCAGCTTGATATCTCGCTTATTTGAAACATTAGAAAAATTTATTTTGGACAGATTGTAGTTAGTCAGCGTTTGTTAAATTCTTAGGTGTTGCGGCTCCCATTTTAAATATGTTATTATACACGCCTCCTTTTCCAATAAAACGGAATTTCGAACTTTGCCGAACGCTATAGAATGGCCTAGAAATTGTGACAGTGGGGACAGAACGTATAAAATCCAAGAGGCACGTTCAGTTAAGTTAGTTTAATAACAAGCGTAGCAGCTAGTAAACGCGTAACATTTGATTTTGAGCGTATAAGTACATCTGCGTCTGCGATAAAGAAGCTGAAAACACTCCCAAGAATCTTACGATTTCTTTGTAAGGAAATTGAAAAGTTTAGTAATCAGAAATTTTAATACAGTTTTGTCGTTACTTCAAAGAGCTCTACTTGCATCTTATAAAGTTGCACATCGCATAGCTAAGTGCAAGGAACCTCACGCTATTGTTGAAAATCTTATTCTTCCTGCAACCGTTGATATGATCGCAACAATGCTTGAAGATAGTTATGCTAAAGAGATTCAGAAAATAAACGAGGCAAGGGATACTATCAAAGATCACTATCAGACAAAATTAACGGCTTTTCGTGAAAATTGGAATAAACAAGATAAACCGTGAAGATACAGAAATGTGTATTAATTCAAAAACATTTATTAACGGTAACAAACCAAGCCATATCTACTCGTATGTGTCATTTCTACATCATTTAAAAAAGTAATCTAAATCTTTTAAACGTTACTTTTTTGAAAATGATAAGTTTTCTCACCAAATATGAATGGATGACAAACCCGTTTGAAGTTACACCAACAGATTTATCGTTGGAAGAAGAGGAACAATTCATTGATTTAACATCCAGTACATCAAAGAAGAGACAAGTTTCGTAGACAACCATTGTCGAGTTTTGAATTAACTCGTAAGAGGAATTTCCAGCGTTACTCAAGAGAGCTGTGCGGGTTGTATTGCCAATATCTACATCTTACCTTGGCGACGTTGATTTCTCTGCAGAAACTTCAAATCAAATCAAAATACAAAAACCGGTTTAACAGCTAACGTAAACTAAGGGTAACGATTACTTATTTAGAACCAAACTTGGACAAGTTATGCAGTTTAAAACAGGCGAATTTAAGTACTAGTTTGTTTAAATAAACTGTTAGTGAGTTTTATGTACTTTTAGATAATACTCGTAGAAATATTGAAAATGGTTAGTTACTGAACCTTCTTAGTCGTATAATTGTATAATGTAGGCCTAGAATGTAACAGAAAATGTTTATTATTTACTTAGAATAAAGTTGTCAAAACAAAATAATTTTTGAAAATATATAGACGGTAAACTAGCACAACATATTTGAAGACTAAATATTTATTGCCAAATACGTCACAAGGTGCTGTTGCATTTGTTTAATAGAAGACTGAATACACAAATCAATGATTCTACTATTAACGGAATTTCTAAATAAGGTAATAGTAAAATTTGAAAATAGCCAATTGAGTTTAATGAAATTTATAGTAATCTGACATAACACACACACTACCAAGAACAAATTATGCAGAATGATGTCTTGCTTTCACATATTTATAATATCTTCTTTCGTAGGTACAATTCAGAAAGTTTCTAGTCAGGATTAAGAAATGTGCTGGAGCACCATCATGTATAAACCACATTCTCAACCTTGGTTCGATAGGAACATCTTTAAGCAAAGGGGGTAGTTAATTATCGAAAAATAAAGTCATTTCCTCCAGTAAGTCGTTGGAGTACAAAATCGGGGCCACCTGAAACTTCACAGTAATTCCTGCCCAGACATTCACAGAAAATTGCTGTTGATGTCTTGCCTGCATGAGAATTTTCATCTCGCTAAAGGTATTCATTATGGAAATTGAAAACACTATCGCCACCAAAGGTTGGGCCATCCGTGGATAAAACGCATTGTCTGAAATGTTATTGATGTGTCCGTTTCGACATATGTTTATTCGGCTGCCTAACATGTTTTATTACATTCACATTGAAAAATCTCGAAAACAGTGCAAGATATCAACTTTCAACAAGATTACCTTTTTTGAGTGAAAAGGTTCAAATTATTAGAATTTCTACTGAAAAGTGACTCCCCACCCCCTTCAAATAAAATCATTAGAACCCTGTAGATTATCAAACCTTTCCTGAATTGAATCAGAAATGCGAATTTTAATGCTACTTCTTACTACTGGAAATTCTGCCTCTACATTTACTTCTACAGCTAAAGCTTCTGCGTCGCTAATAATATTTACTAAATTTAAATTTTATTCTTTAAAAGTGCACAATAATAAAGAGACCTAAAAATTTGGCCGCCTGTGTGCATGCACGCACTGCACGCCTGTCAGAACCGACCCTGATCCCTAGTATTTATGGAGTTTTAGAATTTGTTCTCCTTCCTGCGGTAAGGGAAAACCAGCGTAGTAAATCTTCGCTAAACTAGAAGTGTTTGTACTTGTCATAGTTCGGAGTTGACATTAAGCTGTAGGTCCTCTATGTTCGTGGCCATTTAAATGCGCAATAGGAGAAAAATCTCTACATTTTGAAGTGGTAAACCACTTAAAGCAGAAAAAAGTAAAGCGTTAATGGGAACTACTATTAATTAATAATATATAATTAGGCTTTTGCCCAACAGTGGGATGTTGCAGGCTAACAGAGAACAGAGAGAGAGAGAGAGATTGTAACAGTCTAGAGAATATTCGATATGGAAGAAAATTAAGTTGAAATTTACAGTTTGACAGCAATTTAGACTCGCAGCAATTCAATCTTTAGTCGTCTACTATATATCAAATGCTTCCTTTGGAAATTACTGATACGATTGTTATGAAATCTGAAGAACATATCATAGAAAGCACTGCTAAGAATACGTTTAGCATCTCTATATTTACACAGTTGTTGACGATATTATGTAGACGGATGACTTCCTCAAAATAAGCAATATTTAAGGGTAATTATTTTAAATTTTTGGGTTTCTGATATTTAATAGTATCTTACTAACTCACATTAAAATTGAAAAAAAGAAATTCGTGTTTTAGTCTGTTGCAATAGTAAAACACAATCTATTTCTTAGGAATTATTTGATTCTATTTTATGAATTTAGGAATAATCTACTACATTTGATCGCCAAAACAGGTTTACTATGATTTTTAACGTGGTTATATTATATATACTTATTTAATATTTCCATTTATACAGAATCTTTCTGTTCAATCTATCTAATCAAAAGTTACTCTAAGATCCATTACATACGGCACAAATTCATATCATTGTGAGACAATGAGGTTTTAGGAGCAATTCATAATTCTCTGTGATATTTATTATCTACTACAAATTAATAATATCACTAAGAAATTAAATGTGCAAATAATTGTATAACAACGTATTATGATGTATAGTAGACACACCAATAACGGCTGCCACAAACAATTTACATTTTAGAGCCCATACAGTTAATGTTCTTCAAACTGAAGTATTCTAATCGATTGCTGCGATGGCGTGAGACAGGAATCCGTCCTTCCGAGAAAATTCACCTGCTTGACAGTATAATTCTTGCGTTACTATTCTATATACAAACACTACTTTCGCTTACTATTTACATTTATATCTATATTGTAACACAAATTGTAGTCTAGTATCCATACGAAATATATATATATATATATATATATATATACTTCCGCATTGAGAATATGCTGCACTAAATTATAATACAAAACATCTCAAAAGTGATAACAACAGCAAGATTGGAGTTGATTGACTACTTCTATAATTTATTAAGTTTTACTTTTTTGTTTGGGCTTTACGATATTAAATGGTGTCATAGCATACTACACATCAACACACACTGATAACCGCATCAAATCATATTAATAATGAAATCAAAACATTCATAGTAGAAATGAAACTGTTAGTAATAATAACTCGAAAAATACGCAAATGATACTTCAGCACCTCTGAACGTGTTCAAGAACGATGTCAAAATACAACTAAAATTTTAGTGCTTATATTTAGTTACCCCGGATCTAAGTATTAGTCAATGTTCAGCCCCCTCATGTCATCTAGTCAGCCGAGGACAATAACTTCGCACATTTTTTTGAGACCAAGCCTTTGGGACTCAATAAAGCCTTCTAAAGGCATTCTAAACCACTTGAACCGTGATAAGTTTATTTGAAATTTACCATCTACTCATAAGAACAGTTTTCCCGGAGAATTCTCTCGAAGACATCTTAGCTTATCTCAGCAGTTGCGGTATGTCATATGCAAAATAAAATGAACAAAATGAATTGCAACTCAGATAAATGTCAGGATTGATACAGAACTAGAAGAGCATACATTCATATTTGATATATCGCATACAAATCAAGTTATAAGAAAATTTGATCAGCTCAATACTGTGTCACTATATTCAAAATCAAAAGAAATGATGTAACCAATTCGGCACAAATAATGATAAAAGAAAACATATTTTAATAATATTGACACTACCACTGATATATATACGAGAATTACGTGCAAAAGGGTATGGTAAAGCTGTCATTATAATACCGGAACTACAGCCACGTATTTTGGCCTACATCTATATATAATGTAAGATTCTACAGCCGACGCTGTCTTCCTTCTCTCAACCGTACTCTCTATCCATCTCTATCTTCCCATTCCTCGTCTTCTAGGTTCCTCTTCCGCATATCTTCGTCTATTTCGTCTCACCATGATCGTTTAAGCTTTTCCCTTTTCGCTCTTCTTATGGGGCTCCAGCTTGTGACTCGTTTAATCCACCTGTCATCTTGTGCTCTTTTTATGTGTCCGTACCATAATACCCTCTTTTCTTCTATGTATGTAATAACATCTCTACCTACTTCCATCTTTCTTCGAATATCCGCGTTTGTTATTCTGTCTCTCCTATTTTTCCCTTGTTTTTCTTCTTTATTATCCAGGTTTCTGCCCCATACGTCATAATACTGCGAATGATTGTGCTATATATCCTTGTTTTTGTCTTCTTGGTAATGTGAATGTTCCACATGATTGGGTGTAGTTGTTTTATGCACGTTCGTGTTTGGCCTAGACTACTTTTAATTTCGTCTTTCGTGATAGTGTACCCAAGGTACTAGAATTTTTCAACGCCTGATATTTCTAAATTTCCTTCGACTACAAAATCTTGAACGTCGGTTTCCATTGCAAGGTATTTGGTTTTGTTGAAATTGATTTACAGTCCCACTATATTACACCCTTCTCTTAGTTTACGGACCATATAACTTAAATCCTCTTCGTCCTGTGCCACACAACTACTTGGTCGTCGGCAAAGCTCAGCGTATACAGATCTTCGTTTCTAATTGGTATTTCCATTCCTTAGCGGTTCCTCTTCCAATTCTTGAGAGCATATTCTATAAAAATCCTGAGCAGTGTAGGCGAAGTGGAGCACCCTTGTAACAACCCTTTTGACGTATTGAAGTTTACAGTCAATTTCTTTCTAACTCTCAATGAAACCATATTATCTTTATATAAGCACTCCTATTTCTATCATAGTCTTCCATAATTGGCTCCTCGGAACTACATCATACGCCTGTTTCAGATCTATGAAGGCTAGGTGGACTGCTCTATTTTTCGCTTTCTTCTTTTCGGTGAGTTGCTGTATCGTATATACATGGTCTATCGTTGATTTTCCTGCTGTGAATCCAGCTTGATCATCTCCTATCTTTCCCTGTACTTGATCCTCGATTTTGTTTTTCATTACTCTGATACTATTACTATGGTAGCTTGAAACATTCTTTGTATTATGCGCAGTCGTCTTTCTGATCCATACTTGATTAGTTCCGGCGCGATTCCTCCAGGTCCTGCAGCGTTGTTGTTCTTAATTGACTTGATCGCCTTTTGTACTTCTTTTAAAGTAATTATAATATTATCATATCTTGTTCATATTTCTCTTTCTCTTTGAACTCTTCCCTATTTTCTGTCAATAGACCTAGGTAGTATTTCACCCAGGTCCCTTCCTTGATATAAGATATGTAACTGTTATCTTTCCTGTTTGTTTTTATCGATTTGATGGTATTCCATGAATCTGGGCATCTGGCGCCTTCTATATATTGGTCTACATTTTGGCATGCTTTCTGCAATTGGTCGTTATTTTCCTTGGTAATGAGCCGTTTAACCGTTCTGTTTTTCTCTCTATAGGCTTCGTAATCCTCTTTTACTTTCGTGGCTAACCATCTGTCGTATAGTTGTTTCTTTTCTTTTAGAACTTCTGTGGTGGTTTCTGAGAAATTCCATCTATATTTTATCCATCTGTCTTGCTGTTCCCCGAAGGTTTCAAAAGCTGCCTCTTTCATACAATCTTGTATGTGGAGGTATGTAGTCTCCACGCTTTCAAACCCAAATTCGTTTAATTTCCTGAGAAATATATTCTTATATAGTTTTCTTATGAATTCGTCTTGCATAAGGTGTATTTTGAATTTTGTTTCCTGCGTTGTGGCTTTTTGAGTTTTTGCGCTGTTATTATCTGTAGTTGGTGATCGCTTCCGCATTCTGCGCCTCTCTTCACACGGACATCCGTTATTGTTAATGTCGTGTCTCTTCTAACGATGATGTAATCAATGATGGAACGGAGTTTTCTAATCGGTTGTACCTAAGTACCTACATCTACATCTATAATTATAAAATAAAAATGTAATTTTTTAAATCAATTTTGCACGTTTAGCAGGTTTTGTTCTAGGGCGTCCAACATGTAGATATATCATTGAGTACAGACGTTACAAAATTTGGTTTGAAAAGTTACTTAATAAAGTGTATAGTGCAGCCAATAGTATTTATTAAGTCACTACGTCGAGACGATTTATATGTGAAACGTCCAATGGCACGGCTCCATTGCGGTTTTCTCTTCTAATTCAATATCCAAAGTTGTAATTTATCTAGGAAGCCATGCATACATATTTAATTTCTAAAATTAATTTAAAAATATATGGCGGTAATAGAATAAGATTTTAAAACTTGTGGACATATTTTATCCAATAACTCCATCTTGAAGACGTCCCACGAAACACAGAGCATTTGTTGTGTTAATGGGTTTTTACATATTGTTATCAGAGGTACAAGTTCTAGTAAGGAGTATATTGATCTTATAGTATCCGTTGTATTTAGGAAACGTATCGTATAATGATTTGTAAAATTCCGCAGACTTACCTGGCTATAGAATACGGTGTATGCTTGAATACTTGCAGTTGGCTTCCTGAAATGCTATGTTTATTAAGATGCGCCTTGTTTTACGGATTATTTTAGTGACGAAAACGTTTAAATGGCAAATTTATGGGAGAAAATACTAAACTTATAGCTAAGAAGCTGTTTACGAGAGCAGATTAAAATTAACATGGGACCTTTAAGGAACTTTCCAAAGATTACAGGTCCCCAGTCGCGACTCTGCGGTATTCACTATGTGCTTTTAAAAAGTAAAATTATCCCTCCAACGATCTCCTGATTTTTAATTTTGGTTGAGGCGCTGTCGAGTTTATCTAAAAAATGTGAAAATTTTGGTCGACACAAAGTTTAACAAATTAATTCGATGCGTGAGTATTACGATTAATTAAAAATATATATTTCGCAGTAGACAAGTGATGTACTAAAACGATTCAACCACCAAATTTTAATTTTATTATACACAGTGTCTTTTACACCAGTGCAAATATAATTTATTTCAAAAAGCATTTTCTCAATTTTTTCCGATGGAACACCGTGTATATTATTTAATTTTGGAATTGGCAAGTTAACTTTCCATATTTTTGTGCATGTTGTCCTATAGCTAAAATCTATATCTAGAGATATTTTAATTTTTTCATTACAAAGCGTTGAAATATTAATTCTATGTAATCTAGTAACTATGATTTTGACATAAATTGCGTGGGGATTGAAAATGGAAAATGCAACATTTGCCAAAAATGACTGCTCACTGATGAGGCGACCTGCACCCAAAGTGGTAGTCCAAACCTATATAATACTAGTCGCTATGCAATAGAAAACCCAAAAACTGTTGATGGACAACGTTAATGGACTGCAAATGTGTGGGGAGGTATTGTGGACGATTTGGTGATTCGGCATTATTTTTTATAATGGATATCTAAATGCATAATATTTGTGTTTCTTGCAAAATAATTTGAATCAGCTCCTGTAAAAGGTCCCTCCAAATCTAATAGAAGATATGTGGTTTCAGCATGACAGTGTTGCAGCACATTTCGCACTACCAACTCGGCAGTTTTTGAATCAAGAATTCGGGTGCACAGTTGGCGGTGGTCCCATCCGTTGGCCTCCTAGGTCGCCAGACTTGACAAACTGGATTCTTTTTCTTGTGGGAACATATGAAACGTATTGTGTACCAGATTCCTGCAACTACTGCAGAAGATATGGGGCAATGCATAACAGATACTTTTGGTATAATTTCTATTTAGTCGTTGCGAGCAGTAAATATGTCGTTTCTAAAAAGACTATGCAATATACATGTATGTTGAACAGAACGGAGGTCACATTAACATTTGCTAGAAATAAATAGTTGCATTTAAATAAACTGGTTTTTCTATCTGTTATGAATAATAAGTGTTGTCACTTGTCAGAATCATGACTACTAGATTAGCTAGAAATAAAAACCCATACAAATTGTTGAGATCGAACTTGCCAATAAAAACATATAAAAATATTCAGACTGTTTCACTAGAAATAATGGAAAAAAATGCTCTTGGAATTAAATTAAATTTACGCTGGTGTAAGAAACGCCATGTATAATAAAATTAATATTTGATAGTTTTAATTCATCACTTCGATACATAACTGCGAAATATGAATTCTTAATTGATGGATGCTCACGCACGGAATTAATTTGTCAAAATCGTGCTTACCAGAGTACAGTGAAATAATAATTCAACTGTGTATAATGAAAAACTAAAAATATTTCCGGAAAATATAGCGGCGGCAAGCTACGTGGGGCAGTATTGTTGGTGGCTGGGGGTAAACTTGCATATCTTTGGCTAATAACTAATTAATAACATGCCTACTAACTGATTGCGGTTTAAGTATCCTCTAAGCTGAGGCAACGTACGAATGTAATGTTACCACGTATGTGATTATATACAAAGATGGACTGCAATGGCAATGTCAGCTGATATAAGTCCCTGGATAGGTTATGGTTTATATCCCATGAAATGCTATATGATTTTACCCGAATGGTTACGTATTATCTACTTGGTATTATATATGGGTTATATCCCGTGAAGTGTCATATGTGTTTGCCTAAACGGTTACGTATTATCTACTTGGTATTATACGTTGTTTAAAAGCATCAGGTCCTATTACGGTTATTATACAAGATTGGTGTGTCTATGTATGTAGTTGTTGGTAAGAGTAGTGTAGTAAATATAAGCAGCTACATGACTAGATAAGATGTGCGGCATGATTAAACATTATTCCCCTAGCATCATTCGGGAGGTAGTCAGTCGGCAGAGGTTACATCGAAAATATGCGTACGTCGAATTATTAATATTATTGTGAATGTAACACTGGAAGGACTGGTGCACCAGAAGATACGCATAATGGTCGTAATTACTCTACGATTACGAATGACTGCGGCCACAGCAGCTAGCCGGCAGATGAACATCCATATTCTGTTCGAGTTCCAATCTAGAGGCAGGGGGCTGGAGGACCCCAGAGAGTACAACTGGCCAATATTTATTGACCGATCAGTAGTCCTGTGTTTTGTTATCTGTTGC
>JABXWE010067520.1:0-14348 GCA_014611495.1 Limonius californicus | reverse complement strand
TATATATTTTTGCAAGTGTCTCTAAGTTTTTGATAAAATCTGATACAAATTCGTTGATCACTTTTTTCAGACATGACAAATGCCCCAAACAGTTACACATATGTCACCAAAAAACATTACTGTGAAACCACCGACTGAGCAAGGCCAATGTGGTTCACAGCACATATGTAATAGATGCCAAAGTCCCTTTATGCAAAACCACATTCCTCAGTATTTAGTCATTGCAAACTTATGAAACTATTCTGGATACATTTTGATCAGACCTCCTATAGCACTAATTTTTAATTAATTTATATATCAAGCGCTATCGAACTGGAAGACCACCGTCGGAAAAATATTTAGACTCCTTGAAATTTCTTTGATAAACGAAGGTAATATTGTTAATTCCAGAAGATGTTGCCCCAGAACGATTGTAAACATGGAAAATGAACTAGCAGTGTTAGAGGCAGTGCATGATAATCCCCATGTAAGTCAAAGAGATCTAAGCACACATTTGGGCGTTGGTAGAACTTTTATCAAATTTATTTAATATCTATCATGTTACTTTTGTGTCCGATCTAAATGAAAATGACCTTCAAAGAAATCTGCAACTTTGTAATTTCTTCCAGATTCAACTCCTTTTGGATACACCTTTCCTAAATTGTATATTGCTTAGCGATGAGACAAAATTCTCAAACAGTTGTGAAGTAAATAGGTATAACTCCACTATTATTTACATGAGAATCCGCACTGGATACGTGTTACCCATTTTCAAAGAATTATTTCTGTAAATCTTTGATGTGGTGTAGTATCTAGGTACATAAGCATACGTATTATTGCATCATACTTCCTCCAAAAGAATTACTTGCATTTCCTAAAAAACATTTTACTCGGGTTGCTGGAAGATGTACAACAGAATGAAGTACACAAACACTTTGGTACCAACATGATGCCTGTTCTACTCACTACAGGTGAATTATTAGGAATTATTTAAACAATGAATTTGGAGCAAATTGGATTGGAAGAGGAGCTGTGGCATCCATGACCACCAAGAAGTTACGATATCAATCTAGATTTTATTCTTTATGGTACAATTAAATAAATAATATACCAAACTTCGACAGTCATCAACAGCCTTTTTCGTAGCACTCTTGGGCACTGGCCTTTTCTCTGTCACGTGTTTCTCCTCAGCGCTCAGGTTGAACACGGGGGACCTACAGTTTAACGTCGAATTCGAACGACAGAAATTCCGGCGAAGGTTTTTACTCCGGTTGTAAATATATATAATTTAAAAAATAGAATTAGCATTAGTGAAACTGTTAATCACCACTGTAAGAGATTAACTTGACAGTAAGCAATTCTATTTCTATGCTATACATGCACGAAATCCAAGGGCAATTAAATATCACGAGAAAGGGCATTTGTTATTTTGTTGTTTGGACTCCTAGTGGTATTTCAATGGAAGTGATCAAAACCGATACTTTGTTTTGAGAGCAAAAAATGCTTCCGAAACTTTAACAATTTTTTACTCAGCATTGTTACCCGATATTTTGGATTCAAGACAATCACGAAAACTACCTATTCGACAGACATTTTTAAATTGATGTACGTGGAAGAAAATGTATCTTCTGTAATTAAATGTAAAATGTGTATTGATTTTTCTCGTTGTCACTAACAACATTATTAGCTAAGATGTTGTTACAAATATGTTGAGGCTATTTTCTTTTCATTCGTTTATATATGTACTAAATTTCAATATCATAATGGAATTGATTACTTTGAGAATCGTACTTGATGTATTGTTAGTTTGATTTTGATAAACAAATGCGTTTGCAAGAAAAGTAAATGTCTACCTGCAGTTTACAGAACGGTATAATCCTCTTATTCTCTTTATTAGTAATCCGCTTGTTGTTTAACAACGGGTGGTTGCTGGGACTTATCCCTGGTTAAGGTGTTGCCTATATTTGCACAGAATTTTAGCAAAATTGATAGAACATTTTTTAATCGCAATCTGAGTTAATTCGTCACTGCGGGGAATGTACAAATAGATCGATACATGTAGGTCAATAAAATACTTTTATTTAACGGGGTAAAAGAATAAAAACTTATAAAGATGAATTCCGTTGGCAGTATCAACTAAAATTGCTGATTTATATGTAACGCGATATCATCCACATTTATGAAAAAAAAACGTTTTCCGCGATTTAGCCCGTTGGAGAAAGGATTGCTCTAAATGGCCCTTAAAATAATTTTTTAATCTTATAGCTGTGAAGCGGGATATTCTAGTTGACGTTTCACTATTTCCCGATGTAAGACAGTCTCACTAAATACAACCCTTAATCTTGTTCCCACTGTAAGCTAAAGTCAGTTGTGTATTTCTTTTAATCTTTTTTCCTATGCAGATCAACCATCAAGTTGAACATAATTTCTATGTATTTATAAATGCAATAAAACTCCTGTGATAATTATTGCAACAAATAAGGAACAGGGGTAAGAAGCAAGGAAATATTATAAATGGTAGGCAGCATGAATGTGGAAGTCTGGAAGTCGATGGTGAAGTTAGAGAAGATAAGATAATTTCTTTGAAATATTTAAAAGGATCCCAAATCTGCCTGGAAATTCAAGCATAAATTTTTTCATTGGCAAACTATTATATTCTTTTACCTGTTCCACTATATAATGTGCCCGCTGGAAAAACAATGTGGATAATGTACTATAAAATAAATTGGTTACAGAATCTTGTCACTATCCTGAGTTTATGAAAATTAAATAAATATCGACATTGGGATTGTGTACACTACCTGAAAGAATGGTGATTCAAAATAAGGTGAAAAATTTAACTAAAGTAAATCTATATACCTAATATAAATATAAATTTTACCTTATTTTTGCATTATTGGCAATTTTTATCATTTTTTGATAGCGTTAAATTATAATCTCGCATACGTTGTCTATTAGTTAATAAAAGGTATGCAGGAAGGTCGCATATTAACATAATTCAAAAATGCTAATTTTAGCTTCATTTAAGCCACTCTAGGAGGCCCTTAATAATGGTGTAAATTGATTCATCCGTTCTATTTAGATTTTATTATCTTTACTAGTAAAATAATCTTTGATTTTTGTGAAATTTGATGCAACGAATATTTCTTAATGAAACCTTTTATATATATACTCAATATCAATTATAATTAAAAATACTACAGTTAGATATCTTCAGACTGCTAAAGTAATAGAATCTTGTAAACCTTAAAAACGACTAGTTGTTATTTCAATAATAGTTCAGAATAATGAAAATAAACAAACCAGGGGTTAATTTTCTTAAATTTCTGAATATCGTGTAAGAAAGCAAAACATGTACATGTCAGCTTTCCGAGGACTATCAAGCCTCCACAATCAAAAACCGTTTTTAGAAACTTGTTTGGGATATTAAGCTTACAGCATAAAGACGATGACATTCCTTTAGCGAAGTTAAAGCAACAGTAACATCAAGTAAATGAAATGAATGAAATGGAAATGCAACTAAAGCCTGGGTTAAGTGAAAACAATGTTAAATTAGCATTTTCTATTGTAAACTTACCTAAGTCAATAGGCGACTTTTCCACTTGCATTTTTTTCTATTGCTGTGATTGTATTGTTATAATCTATTCACGATTGATTTGCCATCCAACAGGCTGTGGAAATCTGGGGGAATGTGTGGTATCATTGAAATTTGTCAATTAATTAAGTTGGCTTATGCTAGTTTTTCTTGATGGAGGTTATGTTTTTTGAAAGCTGGCAATGTTGCCAGTAGAGCTTGTTTGTTCATTTAACGTTCGCCTATTGCTGTTAGAAACGTAGGGGACTCTAGAGCTGGCAACAGGGCAATTTCATTTTGATATTGCTAGAAATCAATCAAATAATATTTAAGAAAGGCAACTTAAGAAAAAAAAAACACAGCCTACTGGATGGCAAATCAATCGTGAATAGTGTATATGTCATGTTTCACTTGAATATATTAAGGTTGGAGTCAGGATTGCTTTATAGACATGTATTTTGGTTTTCCTGCTAATTTCTTTCTTTCCAAATATTGTTTTCATTAGCACGTAGTACATCTTATTCCCTTTTGTTGTTCTATTAACTCATTCCTCTTCTATTTTTCCATCATTTGTAACTCTGGTTCCCAGGTAATCAAAGATCGTTATCTCTTCTGTGTGTATTCCCCTACATATCTATCTTATCATAATCACTAGCTTTACCGATTTTTATTTTTGCTAGAGCTATTTCTAGCTCTTCTAACTGTATGTTTTATTCCTCCTCTACCTCAATTACTTCCCGGGCCTCTTCCTCTGATTTATCCTGGGTCACTCCGTGGAAGTTTTTGCTGAAGTAGTCTCTCCAAACTTTAACAACTTTTATTATTTCAGCGATATTCTCTATTGAGATCTTCCCCAAAAGCCTCCCAGCTTTCCTTACTGCCTTCTTCACTAGTTTTCTCCCTTCATTATATTCCTGCTTATTCTCATCTTTATTTGTTCTTATGTATGTGCACCGTGCTATTTTTTTCTCCCTTATTAGATCCTTTATTTCTTTATTCCGCCAGCTTGTCCGCTTTTGCTTGGTCCCCCCTTTCTTTGTTTCACATATATCCTTTGCTCTTCCCAAGATTGTTTCCTTAAAAATCCACCACAATTCCTCTAGATCTCTGTTTGCTTTTGTATTTTTTAATTCAACAAATATTTTGTCCGTTTCCTCTTGGTATCTTTTCCTTATATATGGTTTCATCAATTTATTTATGTTTATTCTAGAATATTTCTCTATATTTTCTAGTTTTGGGCTTTTAATTTCCAGTATTGCCTTGACTAATTTATGTTGAGTATTTAATTCTGCATCATTAACTGCGTGAACATTGCTTATCAATTGTGTCATCTCTCTGGTATATACCATATAATCAATTAGACTTTTTGCTCCCCTCTCTTCGACTCTGAACGTGTATTTCTGTTCTAATTCTTGATTTCAGAAGGTATTTCCAATTATTAAATCATTCATCTGACAGAATTCAATCATTCTAAACCCATTTCTGTTTATACATTTTCCCCATAACTACCTATGCATCCTCCTCCCTATTATGATCGTTTCCAACTCTGGAATTCCAATCATTTATTAACAGTATGTTATCATTGTCCTATCTTATTGTATCCACTGCCCCCTGTAACTCTTCATAATATCCCTCCATAATTTCAACCTGCGTTCCCTCAACTGGAGCATATAGTTGCATTATATCAATTAAATGCGCCCCTTCTTCAATTCTAATGTATATTAATCTTGAAGAGATTGGATTGAATTTTGTTGTTATCTTATGTAGTTCCTTTGTCATAATTATTCCCATTCCTTCTTACCTCCTTTGTCCTGGCTGTACTCCCGAGTAGTAAAGTATGTAATCATCATTTAACTAATAATCTGTATATTCATTCATTCATTTCCTCTGTGAGTTCCATTTCTTTGCCAAAAATCGATGTAATATTCCAAGTTCCTATATGTATAGATTTATTGTCTGTCTCTTTTCCATGATTCCAAATCTTTATATCCATTATTCCTTGCTTTGTCATCTTCGTTAGATGTCCCTTATCTTCATTTTCCAGTTTTTTGAATATCCACTTGTCGTTGTTATCTTGAGTAGCTTTTCCCGTAGTACTTCATCTTCATTGCTCTCCGGTGATCTCTGGCTCATGGTTCTGCCTTTTTCGGGATTTCTGAGGCGTTCTTTGAATCATTTATGGGTACGTTTCCCTCTTTATGTCTTGATTTCCACTGGTCTTCACTTCTCTGCCTTTCTCATGCTTCTCATACATTTTGTTGCTTTTCTGTTTATCCATCTGATTTAAATTATCTAAAGAAAACATCTCACCATCAATTAATAATTTATTACATTTTAGAATGGCATGATGACCATTTTTTCTATACTGTTTCATGAATATTACTAATTCTTTACGTTGTCCTTGGATTTCCTTAGGGTAATCCTCCTCGATAAAGATTTGTTTTCCTTTTAACTTTTTTGTTGAGTTCAAAATCTCAATCTTTTTATTCCAGCTTCTTAATTCCAGTAAAATTGGTCTTTTTCCTCCATCTACTACATATTCAAGTTTTAAATAAGGCGAAAAAATTATTAATAAAGTTAAATAACTTTATTAAAAGTAGTGCAAAAATACGGTAAAATCAATGTATTTTTATGACATGTAGAAATAATTTAGTCAAATTTTTTACCGTGTTACAATCTTTCATCCATTAAGAACATAATGTACACAGCCCCTATGTCAAGGCTCATCTGATTTTATTACAAACTGAACAATGCCAAGACTACCAATTTATTTTATCGTATATTATACATTACATACATATTGCTTTTTACATTGACTGCAGTTCCCTTTCCAACGTTCAAGTAAGTGGTCATAAGGCTTTCAAAGAACAGGGAAACGGATATAATGATTTGTCAATGTAAAAAGTTACATTTTTGACTGCCAAGTTACCTTACAATTCTCTTAATCAAAGAAAGTACGCCGGACATATATTTCAGATACTTGGAAATTTTGCATAAAAGAAGCACACACAGGCTCTAATCACCTTAACCTTTTTTTTCATTATGAACAATCTGAACGTTAATTTAAAATGATTTCCTTATTTTGAATAATAGTATATTATTATACGAGTTTCATAAGAGGGCCTATCGTAGCACGCGTGGGTTCCAATGGAACAAGTGCTACAATGCCCGTTATGAAACGAGTATAATATACTATTCTCTAAGACTATAATATAATGTATTCGTTACATATACCTTTTTAGTTGAAGAATGATAGATATTCTCCATTTCCGTTGGATTCTGTTTATTTCGGTGGGATTCTGTATCAGAATCCAACGATAAATTGCGGAACCGGAAGCTAGTGGGCGTGGCATGTTAGTGCTTGGGATCTCCCACTTGTTTTTGAAGTAACTGTCAAAAACAGTTTTAAATTTTCGTATGCCTAAAAACAGTAAGAACTAATAGTCGTAGAGAAAGTATAGTCTCCTACTCGTGTAGAATAGCTATTATTCACTCGGATTTTTCATCCTTGTGAATAATAGCTGTCATTCTACACTCGTTGAAGAATATACTATTTTATCTACTTTGAGTTACTGATTATGCAGAAATTCAAAATTTCTGATATTAAAAATGCATTACACAATCTAGGGATTTTTGGGCGTAATGTTGGCGAATTGTCAAGTGATATTTGACAGCCGCCATCTAACGGGCAAAGTATCAATTTCGTTGTTTTGACATTTGAATTAGTTTAAATTTGAAAAATTTAAATACCTAGAAAAAATTGTTTAATTAATTCGTTAAAAGTTAAGTTTAAGTTATATTTGGTTGTACTAAATTTAATAAATACAGTTCAGAGTTTGTGGTTATGTATTCGACATCTGACGTTTTATGACCAAAGTGAAAGCAAATGTCACCAATCTTAAAAATCAAATAGTTACCATAAAAAGTTTAATAATAGCCTCCATTATTAAACTGTTTTCGGTATCATAATGGACCTATTATTAAATCAGAGTAGATAATAGTATATTCTTCAACGAGTGTAGAATGACAGCTATTATTCACAAGGATGAAAATTCTGTCACGAGCCGAAGGCGAGTGACAGAATCATCCGAGTGAATAATAGCTATTCTACACGAGTAGGAGACTATACTTTCTCTACGACTATTTCAAAGGAAGTTACAATTTTTGGTCCGAATCAGTATAATAAAAATTTTGCTTTAGATGGACGTATGTCGGTTCACTAGCCACAACCATTTTACGCCGTGTACACCATTTTGTACTGTTTTTGCGGTTTCCGTTATTTGTGGTGGCGAACACATTTCACCGTTTTCGCTGTCTTAATTATTCATACCTAGTTCTTACTGTTTCTACGAATACAAAATTTAAAACTGTATTTGACAGTTACTTCAAAAACAAGTGGGAGATCCCACGCGCTAATATGCCACGCCCACTAGCTTCCGGTTCCGCAATTTATCGTTGGATTCTGTTACAGAATCCAACGACCTACTGAAATAGAGAACAGAATCCAACGGAAATGGAGAATATCTATCATTCTTCAACTAAAAAGGTATATGTAACGAATACATTATATCATAGTCGGAGAGAAAAATGTTTTATTTTCTTGAACTCAAATTTTTCTTGAGGGATTTTGCAAGACTGACTGTAATTTTTGGACATGTATCTCTACTTCTAATAAATGTAGAATCAGAATTATATTAAAATATCCTGGGCTCAACTTTACCATGGCTTGATGTCACTGTCATAGTTTATCTATTTTTTCATTTGCCCTTGTTTACAAAAACTATGGCAGTTCAGCTTGAATTATTCAAATTGAATGTTTGGCGTTGCCAAAAGAAAACATAACTTAATTATTTCTGTGTTTATTTGAATCTGTGATTACATAATGTGAGTTCGAAGCGAAACAAAAAATTAATTCAAATTAAATATTAACAAAAGCATACTGCAAATGGTAGAATAAAAATTAATGATTAAATAGTAACT
Organism: Limonius californicus; assembly: GCA_014611495.1. Classification (NCBI taxonomy): domain Eukaryota; kingdom Metazoa; phylum Arthropoda; class Insecta; order Coleoptera; family Elateridae; genus Limonius; species Limonius californicus. The sequence goes on along the minus strand of JABXWE010067520.1, from coordinate 5,815 downwards.
ACAAAATTAATCATCATCCTGATCTCCACCACCCTGGCGTGGCTTGGGCCCACCAGCTCTTTTTGCCATTATAATCTGATCCACTCGCAAAATAGTAGCAGCTGCCCCAACAGCATATTTAAGGCCCCACATTTTGCTTACATACAGATCTAGAATATTTTTGTCCACCACGTTGCAAAGAGAATTTACAGATTCAATATCAACACCATACGTTTTCTTGCCAGCCTGAAACAGTAGCAATATATGAGTCGGTTCTGGTTTAAGAAAAATTCGCTTACTACCTGATGGGCTTCTAAGAGTTTGTCGACTACAGAGCTAGCTCGGTGTCCACTGTTATCAGCTAAGGCTTTGGGGAAGCTTTCAAGTGCCGCAGCAAACTTTCTGACTGCATACTGGTCCAAACCAGGAAGAGTGTCTGCATACTGAGTGAGTTGCAACGCAAGTTCTATTTCCGTGGCTCCTGCACCAGGTAAAAATCTGCCATCTCTGGTAATGCACTAAAAAAAAAAACATATTTGTGTGTCAAGTGTTAACAGAGCAATATCTTGTAGTACCTTGAATGTATTAACTCCATCGTCAATGGCTCTTTCTATGTCATCCATAAAGTTATCTGTGGAACCTCGAATAACGACAGTGGAAATTCGTGATTCGGATCCTTGAATTTTAAATACTATCAAGGGAGTGTCGCCCAACTCTTCTACGCAAACGCTGTCGCAGTAACCAAGTTCTTCTGAGGTGGGAGGTAAGAGACGTGGCAGGACTGTGGCTCCAACCTACATTTGTTTTTGCTTTACTTTTATTTAAACATATTTATTATTGTATTTAAAGTTCCAAAGGTATCAATTTTCATTTAAACAAGCAAATGAAAAAATCAGAAATAACACAAACATATTCAGATTAATCCCATTATACTAAAATTAAAATGAAAACAAATATCAATTAAATTTAGTACCTAAACATTTCTGCAATGAATATCAGTAATTTCATTAATCTCGTTGGTAATAATAAAATGTAGAAAACTTCAGCAGCAGATTTGATAAAACTACTTACGGTCTTACTCAGTCGTCTGAGATCAAACTTGGAATTCAGCCTCACAGCCATCATACCATATTTATTCACAAAATGCAAGGCCATATCTTCAAATTTGGCACCAGCTACAATAACTTTCGCCCCTGTGTCTGCTATGGCCTTAATTTGCGCTTCTAAAAGACTCTCTTCACCTCTGCTGAAGTTCATGAGTTCATCGGCGGTTTTTATAAGTACGGTACCCTTCGTCTCGGTTTGCATTACACCAACAGCACAGCTGTATATTGCAATTTTAGCATTTTGCACGCTGGTAATTTCACCTTCCACTATCCGTTTGAACACCATACCCTGGACTACCTCAGACTGGTTCAAGCCGGCTCCTAGGATTTTACAAACACGTACATTATCCACGTTGAAGGTTGTCTGTTCTGGTAGTATCGAAACACATGCTTTTGTTACGAGATTGGTTAAAAGATCTTCGTTTCCATACTGTTTGGACTGGATTGCTGTGTGAATGCCTTTGTTCACTTCAGCTACACTACGGTAATCTTTAATGTCTTGACAAACTAGTTTAGGCAAAATTTCCAAGCTTTTCTCTAGGGCTTTTTCGTATCCTTCAGCTACCTCTGTGGGCGTGACTCCCATGCGGAGTAGCTCTTCTGCGCTCTCCAACAGAGCTCCTGCTAAAATTATAACAAAGTTGGTTCCATCTCCAACTTCAGAATCTTGCATTTCACTGGCTAAAATCATTAGTTTAGCCGCAGGGTGTTCAACATCGAGCTCTCGGATGATCGTAGCGGCATCACTGGTTACAAATTGTTTCTCAAGATGGTTGATGACCATTTTATTCATGCCATTAGGACCGTATGCCGACCTTACGGACTGGGCAAACTCCTTACAAGCGTTGATGTTACGGTACACTGCTTCTTCTAGACCGGAGAAATGCTAGAAGAAAAATTAGGTTAGATTTGGATCTATGAGTAACAAAACACATGTTGTTAAAAGTTAACATTACTATATAAAATGCTTACCCGTGCGCCTTCCTTCAACATTGAGGAGAACCCGGGGGCTTTAGGGACGTGTAGGGCCATAGTTTTGGTTTAGATATTCAAACAATTTACTAAAATTATTAATATTTAGCGCTACAGAGCGTGACTTTTCTCGAATTATTAATTAAAAAGACGGCAGCATTGCCAACAGTTTATTTGCTGCCTAGGAGAAATCCCTATGATTTCAGGGTAATTGTTACTAAGAACCCTAAATGTTTTGCGGTGTCTAGATTCCCACTTAGCGGTAGCCGAATAATTATATCCATTTAAACAAAATTTCTTTCTTTCATTATCAATTCCTCTTTTACCTTACGTGTCGAGTTTAAATAAAATTAAATAACAAAATTCGAATGAAGCTGATTTTTTGCTTACACCTTTATTTGGATATTATAACTAACGTGCAAAAAATCCCCAACGATATCGTGCTGACCTCGCACACTTTTTCAAGGTCAAAGGTCGGGAAAATGGGATTTTCACGGATATTTAGCTTCTTATTGGTTGGACAACAATTACTGTTTTATGAAAAATAGTATACTTTCCAATTCTCTACATAAAATGCTATACAAATCTTTTATGTACGAGCAATTGTTTTCACGTTATACGGCCCACAAAAACCAAATGCATAGAAACAGCGACTGAAGACGACGAAAAGGAAGAGGTGCCAGAGGTTGAAGACAATAACGAGGAAGAATAATAATTTCATAAATATGGATTAGGCGTACCGGGCAACCATGTGAAAGAACACGCCTTGCATTCTACCTCGAAGGTGGTTGTGTTAACGAATGAATTACTATTATTGCTTTATTCTATGCAATTGATGCTTTGTGGGCCGTATAACTTGAAAACGGTTGCTCGTACGTAAAAAATGTATAAGACATTTATATAGACAAGGGTCCGATTGACAATTTTTTAAATAACAACTACTTTCGTGACCTTCGACCTTGAAAAAGTATTCGAAACGGGCATGATATCGATGGGGATGTTTTGCATGTTACCTATAATGCCTAAATAAAGGTTTCGACAGATTAATCCTTATTTTACTGGACTAAATAAAGCCTCAAAGGAGACGTTGTAATATCCCAACATAGTGGATACAGACATCACCTGATGTGCCGACTTGCAATATTTGAACTTCACGGCATTGCGTTAGAAGAAATCCTACAGCAAGCTCTAGATGCACAAAAAACATTCGCGTTGTACTTTCCGGTAGCAACCCACGCCATAAAAATGTCACCGCGTTTCTTAACGTATTGTGTGAAATTATCCTGGTTAATTAATTGTTGGTAACCCTAAATAAATGGCTAACAACACTAGTATGTCGTGCCTCCACATTTGGTGACCCCGACGTGATCTAAAGTTTGCAGCCTTCGCCTTTTTTTATAAGTGTCCAACTACAACCGCATGCAAACACATCGGAACTTGTAGACCAATCGGGATCAGCTGCAGACGCCATCCATGTCGAGGAAGTGCGATAAATCAAGTTACCACCGTTTTGGCAAATACATCCATCGCTATTCTCGAACAGGGGGGTGGAAGCACTTACGAAGATGGTGGAGGAGCTGACGCACAACAGACACCCACGACGCCTACTCTCGATCCTGATCGCTTTCTAGAGCACGTACTAGTATTCGGGAGTGTTTCTATCGTAGAAGATTCAGCGAAGCAGTGAGAAAGAGCCAACAGCCTTGCAGCTTTCGAATGCCTTTCTGGTCCCCTTGTATTTAAAATTTAAATTTTAAATGCAGTCCGTCGAGCGTGAAACCATAAAAAATCTTACCTATAACACTCGTGCAATTGTAGTGAAGAGTCGGCCTCAAACGTATTTTAACTCTGCGCTTATACCTCCGTTGCCATGGTAACGCCTACGTTAATATCTACAATTGGTTCACGGTGAACCAAGTGAAGATTTCAGTCGCAATCAGCCGCTGAACTGCATGTTCGGGTGTGTTACAAAAATAAATAAAACTATTGAACTATTAAAGAGGAAAAGGAATGACGATTTCTTTGATACACTCTTCGAAAAGACTAAGGAAATAGAAAAATAACACCAATCGATATTTCTAATCGCCCTAAGCGGGAATACGCTAGCTTTACAAATAATGACAATACAAGAAAATATAGGATTTTGTTTTATGAAGTACTGGGTCATATTGTAATGGAAGTAAGGTTTCAAGACTGCGATAAGTTACAATTCATGTCTTTAGCTGATACTACGAAATCGGAAATTCGAACAATATGATTCGTGTTTTCCGTCTAAAGCATTTGAAAGTTTGTCAATTTTATGGCAAAATATTTACATAAAGTCTTCTTTATGGCGATAAAAGTTACCGCAATCTACAGACCCAAGAATGACTAGAAAATCTCAATGAGAACAAAGAAATTCTTACCGAAGCCTAGAAATTGTTTTGCCTCATAGGTATTAACTATTCCGTCGACAAGTGCATTAGTGGAAAGAAGTTTTTCTTGCCTTAAACGAATAAAAACTTACTTAAGAAATGCAGTATTTCAAGGTAGGCTTTCTTCTTTGGCAAATATTTCAATTCAAAAAGAATTATTATTAGAATTAATAAAAAAAGCAACCATTTCACGAAGACATAATAAATAGTTTTTCTGCATTAAAGGACAGAAGGATAGAATTGGTCTACAAAAACTAGATAAGTTGACATTGAATAAATTCGTTGAATTTCTTAGATCTCATAGTGGGATATATTTAATAAAATATAATAAAACCAATGTCAATTCCCACAAAAAAAATTGTGAGAATTGACATGGTTTTATTATATCTTATTTGACATTGAATTATATTTTTTCTATTCGTTATTATTAGGGTTACTATAATAGGACTTTATCTATTTTTTACTCGCGAGCCGCCACTGTTAGAAAATACACCAGAAATTTTTGTCGCCAAATTTGAATTTAACAATAAAAAAAATTGTACTTGACATTAGCTATCAAAGCATGTGCCAAATTGGCAAATGTTTTGCCATATAATACGTAATATACATTTATGTTTACTTCTGTACTTGTGATTTTATACCATTCAACAAAATTGAATTACATCATATTATCGCAATAAAATATTATAGCTAATTTCGTTCAATTTTTAAAGATTCTTCTCTTCTTCTTCTTCTTCTGTATATAGGCCAATGGCCTGTTAATTACCTACAACAGAGTAGGTTCTGTGAGCCTCTTTGCACGTATGCCGGGCAGGAAGCTAACCTAACCCGTCGAACAGAGAAGAGAAGTGCCACTACAAGGTTTACGATTGTCAACGATGTTTGTATGACAACCGGGACCGACGGTTTTACGTGCCCTCCGAAGCACGATCGGTTGCATTTGCATATGCCACTATATTGATCCACCCATCCAACTGCTAACCAGCGCGGTTGTGCTGCACTACGAATACCGTTTGACCGGCGTCCGCAGCGCTCCGCAATGCACACGATTTTTTTAAAAGATTGTTAAATCCAAATTTGCCGCCAGAAGATTCTGGTAGTGGTATTCTTGTAGTGTGAATGTTACTTTCGCATTTACTCTTCCTAGTTAAAAACGTACTATATAATCTATTCACGATTGATTTGCCATCCAACAGGCTGTGGAAATCTGGGGGAATGTGTGGTATCATTGAAATTTGTCAATTAATTAAGTTGGCTTATGCTAGTTTTTCTTGATGGAGGTTATGTTTTTTGAAAGCAGGCAATGTTGCCAGTAGAGCTTGTTTGTTCATTTAACGTTCGCCT
>JABXWE010067518.1:0-11172 GCA_014611495.1 Limonius californicus | reverse complement strand
CCTTGTAAGTCTATTCGTTACGAGGCAAGGTTTTAGGATAGCGCTTGAACAACCGTTTTCAGGAAAATAACTCTACTGTTGAATAAAGATGATATGAACAGTTTCCAGTATGGGAAAGTCCAGGGAGGCAGTCGCGTCCACTTATTTGATTTTGATACAGAAATGCTCAGACCAATCGAATGATTTTTTGCTAAACTCTCTAATTTAAAAATTAAGATGATATGAATTTTTTTAAGATTTGGTTGTAATGTCCATAAAAGTTGTTAATCCAGTTGACATAAACTTTGAAGTTGTTCGGTAGCCCTTAACCAATAGAACAATATTTAAAAACAATAAAAATATGAATAATAATAATAACCATAACATTTTTGAGAGTAAAGCAATTGTTAATATGGTAATCAATCAATTTTCAAAAAAATGTTATAATTTTTATTAGTTATCAAGGCGCGTAAACAATCGATGTTTATTTTTTATAAACCTTGATTATTAAAAAATATGTTTGTACATAACGTAGCTATTAAGTGTGATAACAAATAAAATCATTTTCCTCAACGACAAAGTGCTCTGAGTGGATAACAGTTTATTGAAATTTTTGGAAACATTTTAACAATGTTTTGTAAAGTTATTAGATAAAAAGTATTTAAAACTATATACAACATAAAAGGCAGATACACTTCTCGTTAATCTTATTAGGAAGGAAATACATATTACCATACATGAATTCAAATACATAAACAGGCAACCCTGCTTTGAGTTTTAATATTACTTAGAGAAATTGAATTATTTTCAGGATTATCGTCAGCATATTATACTATACTTGAGGCGGCCGTGGGCTAGAGGTTAGCGCGTTAGACTTATACGCTAAGGTCCTGGGTTCAATTCCCGGACCAGAACATCGAATTTTTAACGGCCGTTCTCCCTCGCAAGGCAATGGCAAACCAGCGAGGTATTCTGCATAGTAAATCTTCTCTGGTGTAGAAGTGTTTACACTTCCCGTGGTTCGGAGCCCACGTTAAACTGTAGGTCCTCTATGTCTGTGACTCTAAACACGCGCAACACAGGCATAGGAGAGAAGATCGCTACGTTTCGTAAGAGATAAAGCACTCTAAGAAGAAGAATATTATACTAAATGCCTACAGATAATCTTTTACTTTAAGAATAAATTGTTTGTTGAGCATCTGGGCGGCGAGTAATGGGCATGGCGAGTAAATAGTTGTCGAGCAAAGAAACCGGCGAGCAAACGGTACACGAGGGCATGGTGACGAGCCAAAGATAGCGAGCAAGAGAGCGGTCACCGTCGTGACATGTGGCAAATTAATAAAAAAATAGCAAGAAACGCCCATTTATTATCCTGCCAAATTTACATCCCATACTTACTTGCAGTATTTGAGTAATAATTTTGTTTAAATTTGGAATATCTGTATTCATTTTTCATTTTCCTAAATTTCCAGCATGAAAATGCAATGTAATACTGTAAATTTTCAATATAGGAAATATAGGTACGCTTGGGGCCTACAGAAATCCAAAGAACGGAGTTTACTAAATGCCTGTCGATATATGTGCACACATGCGCGCGCGTGATTTTGGTGTGTGTGTTTGTAAAGCTTCGTATCTCAAAAACTACTAGACCGATCTTTAAGATATTTAGTATACCAAGGTCCGACGATAATTCACCAAGTCATTTGTTCTAAATCTATCCGTAACCGGAAATGAATATTAGACCTACATTAACACTCCATTTTTCTCAATAAGATTCTCCAAAATGACAATAGAAATTTTGTACGCCTCAATTTAAAGAACCGTATCGTCAGCTCTAAAGCTAAAACCTCTATGATTTTTTGTAAATTCCATTTACTCAAAAACCACTAATTCCATTAACTTAAATTATAAGTTATTTAACGGTCTGCAGGCATTATAAATATTATAAGCCCTTTCAAATAGTTTATTGGTTTGCTTGGTATACATTCAGGAAACTCACCTGTGGGATAGTCTAAGAATTCCGATTTAACGTGCGGGTACTATTGTACATTGTTAGACCAATCGTCTAAATCTTTAAGCTATTTAATAGCCTGCAGCTATTAAAAATATTAGAGACTTCGAATGGACAGTACGACTACGCGCTGTCAGTCGAGGTCACAGTGAAATGCGATCCGATCGGCCGCGTGGTTGAACCCCGGCTGAGGTGAACGTATTTCACTTAGTTAAGTTTAGGGTGCATGTTGCATGAATGGTTAGTATGTAAGGGACGCGCGCACTCCCCTAAAGTAGTGCGAAAGCGGTTGCGGGGGGAAGGGTAGTATGAATAAATAAAAAGAAGGTATTACAAATATATTGTACAAAACATTCCCAATAGTTTGTTCGTTGCTCTTTATTATGACGTGGTCGAAGAACTTCACTGGATGATTCCTATGGGTATTTAAAAAGAAACTTGAAGTAAACATGTCTCCTACAATGTTTTCTAAGAGAGTTGTAGCCTTTCAAGATTTAATACATATTGAATGTATAAAAGTTCGGCTCGACCAGGCTTATATTTTATTTGTTACCTATGAAAACAAAAAATCTATGTACGAAGTTTCTGTTCTCTGACATTAAAGCTTCGTTAATTATGGATGAGTTCAGAGTACATGAATATGCGGATATAATATTTATTTGTCGAGGTTGTGACGTGGGCTTCAAAAGAGTATTAGCGTCGATTTCTAGTAGGGACCGAATCACAAAATGTTCGCTAAATCTTTTCAAAGTGTTTCTTTCAGCGGCAGGAACTCCTGTTCCCCAAAAAAATTGGTGCTTTCCAGCAAGTAAACGTTCAGGACGAAGAAGAGGTAGTAGATGCAGTAATCAATAATCATACAGTCAGCACTCAACGTGTAGCAAGTACTTTGGAACTATCCCAGAATTTTGTAAGGCGAGTAGTGCATCGGAAAATTTTACACCCTTACCACTTTCAATACCTGCAAGCGCTGCATCTGGGAGATGCCCTACAGCGAATATTATTTTGCCAGAAGTTATTACATCAAACTGTTGACGGTATCATTTTCTTGTCATATGTGCTGTGGGCAGAGGGAGCCACTTGTACAGAAGATCATTTCAACAATAGACAGAATGAACATTACTGGTTCTCAGAAAATCCACGTACCCAAGCAGCATTGTGTCAGTGAATCAGTGTTAATCTGTGGGATGGGATATTCAACAATGTCTTGCTTGACCTGTATGTAATGGGAAATGGATTAAATGGAAATTTGTATTTTTTTATCGATACTACAGTTTATGAATTGATAGAGACATGCTTCTCCATTTGAATAAACGTATGTGGTGTATAAATGTATAATATTTATAATGAATACATCATTAGACGAATATTGCTATAAGACTGAGATGATGGAGTCTCTGTCAATGCTCGAAAAATTTCCAAATTGCGCTACGCAGTTGACATTGTACTAATATCGAAATCATAAGATGAACATGTTTTATAGGCAAACTAGAGCAAATTAGTTGTTTTAACTATAAATTCATCGGAAGCCAAGATTATGATAATAGATGAGAAAACAAGAACAATCCTGAATTCAGGATTATGAAACGGTTATAGATTTTTATATCTAGGAGCATTTATCTCTAATAATGGAAGTTGTTTACATGAAATGTTCCTAAGAATACAACTAGGTAAAGCGGCTATGACACAATTGCCCAAAATATAGAAAAGGCTACTTATACCACAAAATACAAATACATTGAATATTGTGCAGACCTTAGTTCTGTCAGTTTTTCAGTCCACTTCTGAAACCTGGAGTACCCGTATAACAGATTGACGACGGATAGATGCCTTTGAAATATGGGTTTGACGAAGAATGCCTCGCATTCCCTGGAAGGCACAAAGAACTAACATCTCAATTCTTAATGAAATCAAGCCAAAACAAAGGCTATCTTCAATCATTTATATCCAAATATTAAAATTTTTGGACCTATTCCACGAGGAAACAATTTACAAAAATCGTAGCACAGGGAAAGCCAGATAGAAAACGCAGACGAGGGAGATCACCAACTCGCTGGACTGACACGATCAGGCCAGTGCTGAACATGTAAATGTCGAGCAGGCCATTCAAATCTCAAAAAAGATATAAATGGTGAGAAGCAATAAGAAAAGCGATAACAAAAATTGAAGAGAACTAATAAGTGCCATAATCACCACCCACCTTACAATGTGGAAGGACTTAAGGAGGAGAATGTGGTGTGATAGAGTAAAAGGTTAAACGCCAATTTTCCAGAAAATTGGATGACCTACAAAGATCCTGTTGCCGGACCGCCAAGCTCACTAGACTTAAACCCACTGAACGTTTATCTATGGATCATGAAGCCACTTGTCTACCAGCTGCCAATAACAACCCGCCAGCAGTTGTTGGAATGAATGTGTTTGCTCGAGTCAGTAATTCACTAGCCCGACGTTGTCATGCTTGAATTCACGTCGAAATAGACTTCGAACACTTACTGTAACCCCAGACTTTCTTTCTTCTTGCTTCCAATTAGTATCTACACATTGTTTTCAAGTTGTACAGCTTCAACATCTAGTATACCTTGAAGATAGCCCCCTGAGAATGAATGTTTGCATGCTTGTTCATTTAAAGTTCTTTTTCTTTGAATTACTGGTAAGAATCACAAGAAAAGTTTTCCCACGACGTCATAAATCACATGTTATATTAATGAAACTCATCTACAAGATCCTCTAAGGAATGTTTGAAAATTTGAGGGTAATGCCCTGTTTCTCGAAACGCATTAATTCCTCTTAGATTTTCCCTTAAATTTTTCAATAGACCGTATGACTAGCAGCATAGTGTGAGGCAAAAATAATATCGGAGAAACTTTGTTTCGCATGTTATATACATATGTTCAGCTTTGCCGTGAATATTTCGTACATCTTAACGACCTTACGCTAAGGTTTTAGTTGTTGTGAACGTGGAGAAACCAAGGTGCGGCAAACAATCCCTGAATTACAGTACGATTATAATTCCAATATATACAGAGTGTCAACTTGAAATCGTACAATCTGTTACAGTAAAATAGGTATTGAACTTTTCTAGAAAATGTTTCTACAACATGAAGGGGGAGTCATTATGACTGGTAGGGTAATATTACCCATTCAATTCCTTATAGCTTCTAGGTATCCCAACAAAAAACAAATGATAATATCCACATTGTGATGCCTCGTTGAAAAGCTCTTGCAAAATGATATTGAATAGTAGCAAACATTTTTCCCGACCCCTACGATCTCCATATTTTGACCCCATTACACTTATATCTAAAGGGTCACTTAAAATCTGTTGTCTACAAAACTCAGCTTCAGTCTGTCGCTAAACTGCGACAAGGAATAATTCAGGAGTTCCGAGCTATTTCTTGAGAAATCTTCAAAAATGCGTAGAGCATTTTGAATATTTAATCTAATATTTTGAAATTGAAATTACAATAGTTAACATAAAAAAATATATAAATTTATTTTTTAATTTTTCCTGAACGAGTCGGAAAGTATGTTTGGTACTATTGAATAGCATTTTGTAAGAGCTTTTCAGTGACGTATTAGCCTAAGGAGATGAACGGGGAAGGTTTTCAAATTAACATCTTGTAATACTATTTAAAACTTCCTAAATGTTCTCATCTGTTAATAACCCGTGCTAAATTGGTTACAGCCCATTCCCTCTTCTCATATTATATTCCATGTATTTCGTTCAAATTAAAACCTATAAGCCAATTAAGAAAAGTGTTTTCACTATGAAATCATAAAGATTTCTTTAGGCCCAATCTTGCGATATAGTATTCCAGCTAATACACTAATATTTTAATTATAATTATCAAACAAATGTCAGTACATTAAAATCCAAGCTCGATATCGGCACAAATGCATTTCGACTTTAACCTATACATTTCAATCACGCCAAAAGTACATTTGTTTTAGGGAACAGTGGCAGCGAAGGAAAAGAGACTACATAAAAGCCGAAACCTAGAGAAGAAAATATTATTAACACCAGACAAAAAAACTACACAAAAATTTCTAATGGTTCCAACTTAGATACGAACAAATCGAGAAAATTATTTTCCTGAAAAATCAGAACTGCGCTTACTTTAATCCGAATGTTGAAGTTTTCCGGGATGTCAATGACGTCCACCGCCATGACGACACAATCAATATGACGCCATCCTCCAACCCCTTATTGGAATGGAGGTCATCAAGTCGCTGAGGAAAATGTTAAGATCGACCAAACTGCATCGTAAAAGTTTCAGCAGCCGTCAGTTCAGATAAAATGCATCTTAAAGTTTTACTCTCAGATAAGATTATGAATGGGGATTTTATGAATACGTTAGTTAGTATCAGAAAGCTGCAGCCTAGAATTAGCAAAAACTTAAACAAGATCTCCCATACAAAAACTATGTAGAAATATTTGAAACTGAAATATTGACTGAATTTTCAAAGCAGTAGTTAACGTATTCACTTTAAATTACAGTGAGCGTTCAGCTTAGTTGAATATAAACTGCTACTAACAAGGGGCATTTTTCCTATGGCTTTAAATTTCCACAGAATTAAAAATTTTAATTTTCATGTTAGGTCGATTAACTTGTGAAGCGACGCTGAAAAGACCGAGTTTTCTGGATGACCTCGCATTCCGACCGACCCAATTTTTGCATGCATGCGGGTTTACAGCTGCGTCGGATAGTTTCATGCGATATTATCGGCGAAGTTAATATCCAACAAAATGCCCTGCTCTACTTTCTACGTATTGCGCTTTGCAAGCCTTTTGAATGTTTATAAACGTTTAATGATTTCGTTGCAAGTACCAAGCTTACAGCATGTTAAATAGATAGAAAGCTAATAATAGACTACAAAGGTTACTCTTTGGCCGCTTTAAAACGGATCTATAAAAAACTGATAAAATTTTAATGCAGAAGTCAATTTTGGCGTTTTTAAAAATAAAGTAACAAATACGTGAAATGAATTTCCTCTATTGCCATAAATCGCCACAGGATATCCCGACAACGACGTCGCATCGAGTATCTTTCTCATAAAACAGAGCAGGAAATTTAAATGGGAAAAGTTATGTAATGCCTTTTCAGATGCTTTCGAGTCATTTACAAAGGATAATTGAACTTTTAGTTCATATGGCGAGTGTCTTATAATGAATTCTATTTAACAAAGTTTCATTATTCAGCAAGTAGAACAAAATATGAAAATAATTTGAAACCATAATGAATATACAATCTGTTTCATGAAAAGGCTCCTAGCCCTAGCCGTTTTATTTTGTGTTTCATCCATAATAAACCTCACACATTAATAAAACTGCTGAGTTGTTCCCCTGAATTAGTTACTAAAATACCGGAATAGATAATTTAATGCAGTAACCCACAATACATATAAACTTAAGGCAGCAATGAAATATTTTCCAAGAATTACTATCAACTTCACACACTTCTACAAGCACTTAGCATGTTTATAAATCATGTTCCTCTAAAAGGCGTTGGACTGCCTCCAAGGTGTTATATCAACTTATAAGAAAAATGGTAATCAGATGAAGAGAGATCTGCACTATAAAGTGGATATGAGGTAACTTGGAAATTATTTAAGAACACGACATTGTTTACCACAAATATTAGAGCCAATAGACCAAGAAAGCAAGGTTTTAGACTAACGTTTCTCGTAATTTTTAGTCTTTGGAAGTGATCGTTTTTGATTTAGTATCTATATGCCATTCCTACTAAATGACAATTTAAAGTTACGCACTGTATGTTTTGATATTATCCGCTTATAATAACAACTTCTTCTTTAGGTGCCGTCTTCAGATCGAAGTAGGGCAATCATCATAACAATTGTAATCCTTGAGACTGCTGCTCTGCAAAGTTCCCCTGATGTGCATTGAAACAATTCCCGCAGATTACGCAGCCACGAGAATCTTCTTCCTACATTTCTTCTTACTTGGATTTTTCCTTGTTTTATCAGCGGCAACATACCGCACCTTTCTCCTCCTGTAACGTGTCCAAGATACAATTTTGAGCTCTTTATCGTATCCATAATTTCCTTTTGTTTCCCTATTCTCCTCAGAACTTCGACATTAGTTATTCGGTCCGTCCACGATATTCTGTGGATACTTCTGTAGACCCATATTTTGAACGCTTCTAGTTTCTTGGGCGTCGCTGTATTGAGGGTCCATGCGTCGGCCCCGTAGAGAAGAGTGCTGAAGACGTAGCATTTAACTAAATAAACCCCCAAGTCTACACTCATTTCTTCATTTTTATGAAATCTGTTAGTGCTATTTCGATCCTGATTTTGATTTCATTGGCTTAGTCGTTATTGGAGTTCACTCTTCATAGATATGTGTATTTTACAACCTGTTCGATATTCTTTCCGTTGACAATAAAGTCTTCATTATTGCGATATGTCTTTGAAATCCTCGTGAATTTCTTCTTAATGTTTAATGTTAAACCATACTCTTCGCTATACTTAACTACTTTATTCATCAATCTTTGGAGATCTTCTATATCTTCTGCCAGAATCACCGTATCATCCGCGTATCTTACACTATTGAGATTTATTGAGAATTTCTTCGGAGTATGCATTGAAAAGGATTGGTGACAGAACACACCCCTGTCTCACTCCTCATTTTATTTCTATCTCTTCTAATAAGTATTAAATACGTTGTAGAGATTTAAGCTTGAAAGCACCCGTGCTTAGTACAAGCAAATTTTAAACTAACTGATTTCAAACGACACCAATTTTTGGTAATAACTTTACAAATTTTCCTTACGACAAAAATAATAAGTCAATGCTTTATTATGAAATATTTCGATAATGCTCGTCTCAAAAAATCAGCGTTGTATATTTTTGTTTAACAATTCGATAATGAATTAATGGAAAAGTTCTCTCATTTTCATATTAGATAACGACAAAGGTTTTGTGCATATTCAAGCTGGATAAAAGGAGGTTTTCAAGACTACCTTACCTCTTCCGGTTCTACAACTCTTTGTAGGGCTTTGGCTTTGGCCTGAAAACTACCATAAAAAATAATACTTTACCATAAAGTATAGCACTATTCTGTACGGGATATTAGAAACGTCCTTCGCGTTATTTCAAAGAGTGAATCTAATTGAAAAATAAAATCAAAAAGTTTAAAACAACTTTTAGTTCCGATCCATAGGTTGGTAGCGCAAAATTTTTAAACATGGGACGTGACACAAACCTGCAAGACCTACGAAGGCGTATTTTGATGTTGGTGAACTTCAGATATATTGACCTGTTAAACACTTATTTTAAGAGGAAGAATATGTAAGTTGCATACCACTGTCAATCCATGTTACTGTTAATTTAAAACGCAAAATAGAAAATATAGTTGTACATTTAAAAAACAGAAGTTGCTATCATTCCGCTTAGAACAGAAGAGATACAGGTTTACTGCAAGCAGGTCATAACAGGCTAAACTAAAACGAACAAGCAATAATTGCAGCCCTGTCTATATTAAATAGTTGGCCTTAATTATCATGGCTGATATACGAGTAGTGTTCAAATTTAAAGAGGAATTTATTTATAAAAAAGAGTATACGGAAGAAGGCCCCACTGATGTTTATTTATGGTTTCAATTGTTGCAACGATATGAGATTGTCTTGGAGAAAACAAGCAGATATTATCTTCTCTTCTGTTTGTTTCTGATCGCCTGCTTATGCGATATGGCGCAAAATTGTCGAAAAATAGTCCGAATTAATTGTATGATGCTCTGTAAGGAAATCAGCAAAAAGCAACCCTTAAGCCTGGATGTACATGTTACAACGAAACTCAATTGCAGATTAAGTACGCTGTACCCAGATAGATTTTCAAATGGAAACTCACATCACCACCCTATGCAAAAAATCATTGAGCTGAAAACTTTGACAAGCAGAGCTATCCGAGTCTCACAGAGTGAGAATGTAGTATTCCAAAGACCCCGAAGATGTAAGCTTCAAAATTTGGAAAACGTTAGTTCGTTTAGGTTCATAAATAAGGTTCTAAGTCAACCAGTTGCTCGCTGCCGTCTGCTCGCCATCGATTGCTCGATTGTCGATTGCTGGCTGCAAAGGATGCTCGACAAGACAGTGGCTCGGCATCCATTTACTATACAGCCAATTCTTTCTCAGGACTAAGCCTAACGGCACCAACACAAAAAAACTATTTTATGTTTTGTTAGACTTTTTCGTCAGTAAAACATTTTAGCACATCTTTCAAATCATAGTTAAAACATTTATTTTTATTTTCAGATACCATAGATATAGGGAGAGTATAATTATTATTTTAATTAATAAATGTTGATATTTTAAGGAAAAATTCGTTTATGGAAGTGGGCTGAGTAGATGATTGATTATTAAAATGTTTAGAAACTTAATCTGTTGTTTCTGTACTTACCAATAAAGCAATGTTAAAAATATTTTGAGAAGCTAATAATCAAAAATAATTTAAGAATATATAGAACATAGAAATGAAATATACTTCTAGTTAATTTTATTAGGAACAGAAAGTAAAGATTTCGCTATATGAAATCAGATACAAGAATAGGCAACCTTGCTTTGTATATCAACATTCTTCGGAGGAATGTAAGATTTTGACAATTACCAACAGCATATACTAAATATCTATAGATAATATTTTACTTTAAAAATAAATTGTTCGTCAAGCATCTATCTGGCCAGCAATCTGCATGGCGAGCAAATAGTTGTCGACCGTAGAAACTTGTGAGCAAAACGTGGCGAGCAAGTGGGCAGCGCTCTAAACAACACCCAGTAATACTAACTTTAATAAATGTGACTTCCAACTGACGAAGCGCTTCAAGACTAAAATAACTCATAGTATTGACAATATAGTTTTTGTTTTTTTTTTGAGTTTGGGGAAGTGGTGTGACACCACCGCATGCTTTCACATTTCGAGTCATGAGTAAAATAATGTACCCAGTTTTTATCATATGTCACAACTGAATCTAAAGTAAATAAGAAACAATTCTTTCTGTATGCAAATTAACTATAATATTAATTAGCTATACATATTTACTATGTACTCGTATATACTGTTTTCGTGTCGTCTCGAACTTTAATTTTATAGTGTTTGATTCTCTTCATGTTGAAAGGAATATATAAAATGCTATGATATTTACCCTATATTTATATTATTATTATAAA
>JABXWE010067514.1:0-13450 GCA_014611495.1 Limonius californicus | reverse complement strand
GATACTTAGCAAATTTTGTAGCTAAACTATGCTACCAGGTTTGTTTATGTAAAAGTGGGTACCTACCTAAACTACAAGATATTTAGTAAAATGTGTAAGTAGTTTAACTATGCTACATATTTTGTTTTTGTAAAAGTTCCTTGCTAAACTACGAGATGCTTAGCAAATTTTGTAGCTAAACTATGCTACCAGGTTTGTTTTTGTAAAAGTGGGTAGCTAAACTACAAGATACTCAGGAAAATTTGTAGCTTAACTATGCTACATACTTTCGTTTTTGGGGAAGTTCCTAGCTAAACTAAAACATGTTTAGTAAAACGTGTAGCTTAACTATACTACAAGTTTTGTTCATGCAATAGTGGGTAGTTAAACTACAAGATGCTTAGTAAAATTTGTAGCTTAATTATACAAGTTTTGTTTATGCAATAGCAGGTAGCTAACCTACAAGATGCTAGTTAAAATTTGTAGCATAACTACAAGTTCCTTTTTATAAAAGTTGTTAGCTGAACTACAAGGTACTTAGTAGAATGTGTAGCTTAACTGTGTAACATATTTTGTTTTTGTAAAAGTTCCTTCCGAAACTACCATATGCTTAGCAAATTTTGTAGCTAAACTATGCTACAAGGTTTGTTTATGTAAAATGGGTAGCTAAACTACAAGATATTTAGTCAAATGTGTAGGATAACTATGCCACACTACAATTACTAAGTTACTCCTAATTATTAAACAACTCTTAATGAAAATTAAAAAAATATTCTTACTTGCGAATGAGTTTCTATAATACCATCTTTACTTCCTAAATAAATATAAACTGCCCCATCTCCTTCATATGGAGCGCCCACAGCCAGGTCAATATAACCATCACGGTTTATATCACCTAAATTGGCTAAGGAAAATCCAAAACGGGTTTCAAGGGCCCCTCTAAGTACTACATCCCAAGTACAATTCACTGTACAATTTCTTAAATTATAATAAATATAGACGCCGCCGCCTTTATCACCACTAAAGTAAAATGGAGCTGCCACCAAGAGGTCGTCGAAGCTAAAATCAGTTTAAGTTTTTAAAAGCAGGATCTTCAAGAGAGTTTTTCAAAAACTCACCCATCATTGTTGAAATCTGCTGCTAAGAGTTCATACCCAAAGTTAGAAGCAAATTGTTCACCATCTATTATTAGTGAAATGTTCATTTCCAATTCGGAGTGGTGTTTGTTGAATATGAAGACTTGGCCGTGGTCATGGGACCGCGGTGCACCAGCTGCGTATGAGACCTTCTGTTCATGGAAGAATTTTCCTGCAGCCACACTCATGCCTGTCATAAAATTAAAGCTCTTTGTTTTAAACTGAATTAATGAAGAATTACGTTATTTTATAATGGTGTAGGACACTTCGGTGGTAGATGGCTTTTACATAAATCATAATATACTCATAGTTTTAAAAATAAGCATTAGTCATACTACACAGGGTATACTAACACTGCCAATGAATTAGTCTTAGAGATGGCTTCAAGGAAAGTATACCATACGTATAAAAGGACTCGACAGACATGATGGTGTTATTCATATTTTACCCAAGGGTCACTGTTTTTGAGATATTTACATGCAATTGTATGATTTTAAATACAACACTTATAATTTTTGTTACATGAAATTCTGAGTGTCTTTAATTTGCCGTTTTCAGACAATTTCATCTGTCAAAACAGACAAAGTTGTAAATAATTTTCTTTTCTATTACGTAACAACAAAAACAATAAGGTTTATACTTTTTAAAGTTAGTAAGTCATAGTCATTTTCTCTGAAGTAATTTCAATTCTGCTGCATGTAGTGAAAAAGAAACGATAAGAACGATATGGCATAGCATAGAGAACTTTTGTCCAGTCTTATCAAGTTCAGCCAGACCAAAACAGAAAAACTTGTTTAGTCCAACCTTACTATCCAATTTTAAGCATTTCAACCTAGCCTAACCTAACCTAGCTTTACCTAACCAAAGTTAATCTACGCATAATTCAAGCATTGTATTCTCTTAAGCAACTGCATTATGTGTGAAATTAGATTAGCCTAGTGCAACCCAATTTTAAGCAGTGCAGTCTTTTAGATAAGTGAATATAATTTGTACATAGCCTAACCGAACGCAATGTAAAGCAACGATATATAACGTAACGTAATGCGACGTGACGCGATGTAACTTAAAGTGACGCGACTTAACGTACCTTGACGTCACGTAACGTACCGCGACCAAACATAACGCGGCATAACATGACGCGACGTAACACGATGCGACGAACTGATACGTAGTGTGACGCGACGTAACCGGTCACGACTAAGTCTAAGGTTACATTGAATGCGTATGCGTGCGATTTTTTAATCGTACGCGCACTCACGACTTTTTGTCGTTCAACTTCTGGTTACATTGTTTCCGTTCATCGTCGGACGACGCGACGGCCGCTATTGTAGATAGATCGTGGACAGTGCAATTATGATGAACCAAGAAATATTAAACTTATATTTTGTCGAAAATAGTGTCTTAAAATACATGATTCTAGACCAAAAAAGACAATATTGGGTGAATGACATATACAAGAGTAGAGATAAAGATGATGAATATGTTACACTCTTTAAAGAATGAAAACAACAGCCGAAAAAGTTTTTTGAGTATTATACAATGTTGCCATCAACATTTGAATATATACTTAATGGAATTCATGATAAACTAGAGATATAATCAACTTTTCACTTTCTCCCATTGTTTTCTAACTAGATTTCTGTTGTGATACTCTTTACATTTTTGATCCCACAAGGGTCTTTTTGATTCAATACACAAAATAAGTTTTTCAAGATCCATTTTTATTAAAATATTTAATAATTTGCTTTAAATATCTCTTTACTTTTGTTTATCAGTACCAAAAATCGCACGTTTAACGCAGGTAAAAACAAACCAGTTTGTTTCGAGTTGATACACGTACGATCATGTGCGCGCGCGTCAGTCTCAATCGCGTACAATGTAACCATACATATTCAAATGAATAGGTTTGTTTTGGTTGCTGCGGTCGTACGTGCGCGTACGATTAAAAAATCGCACGCATACGCATTCAATGTAACCAAGGCCTAAACGTGACGCGACATAACGTGATGCGACGCCACATAAAGTGGCGCGACGTAACGTAACACGGCGTAATGCGACCTGACTAACGTGACGCGAAGTAGCGTGACGTAACCTAACCTAATTCAATCCTACATCACTTAACTATTTCTTTAAACTTTCTTATGTAACTAAATTCACTTTCTACTCAGCTTTACCTAATCTAAGCATTGCAGTATTTTAGGTAACTGAATAAAATTTAAACATATCCTAACAGAACGTTACGTAAAGCAACGAAATATAATGTAACTTAACATAACGTAATGTGCCGTAACGTACCGTGACGGAACCTAACCTAATTCTATCCAACATCGCTAACTATTTCTTTAAACTTTCTTATGTAACTAAATTCACTTTCAACTTAGTTTTACCTAACCAAAGTTAATCTGATTTACCTATATATTTTTCAAGTATTGTAGTTTTCCCGCAAGTAACTGCATTAACTGTGAACTTACGCTACGTAACGTAACGTTACGCGACGGAACGTAGCGCGAAGTATGGTGAAATAAAGTAACGTAGCGTGATGCGACGTAGCGGAACGCGACATAGTTGACGCCACGTATAGTAGCGTGACGTGACGGCACGCGATGTAACGTGACGCGACGTAACGTGATTCTTCCTAATGTGACGTAACCTAACCTAATTCAATCCAACATTGCTAAATATTTTTTTAAACTTTCTTACATAACTAAAATTCACTTTCAAAAGTAGCTTTACCTAACCTAAGCATTGCAACGTAATGTGACGCGACGTGCCGTAACGTACCGCGACGCGACGCGACACCACACAACGTACGCGACCTAACGTGACGTGACGTAACCTAACCTAATTCAATCCAACATCACTAACTATTTCTTTAAACTTTCTTATGTAAGTAAATTCACTTTCAACTTAGCTTTACCTAACTTAAGCATTGCAATATTTTAGGTCACTGAATAACATTTAAACATAGTGTAACCGAAGGTAACGTAAAGCAACGAAATATAATTTAACTTAACATAACGTAATGTGACGCGACGTGTTGTTACGTACCGTGACGCGTCGTAACGTAACACGACATAACGTAGCGCGACGGAACGTGACGCGACGCAGCGTGACATAACCTAATCTAATTCAATCCAACATCGCGAACTATTTCTTTAAACTTTCTTATGTAACTAAATTTACTTTCAATTTAGCTTTACCTAACCTAAGCCTTGCAATATTTTAGGTAACTGAATTAAATTTAAACATAGCCTAATGTAACTTGACATGACGTAATGTGACGCGACGTGTCGTAACGTACCGTGAAGCGACGTTGCATGACGCGACATAGCAGGTTGCGACGTAGCGTGAGGCGACGAAGCGTGACGCGACGAAGCGTGACGCGACGTAGCGTGACGCGACGTAACATGAGTCTACGTAACGTGACGTAACCTAACCAAATTCTATCCAACATCACTATTTCTTTAAACTTTCTAATGTAAGTAAATTTACTTTCAACTTAGCTTTACCTAACCTAAGCATTGCAGTATTTTAGGTAACTGAATAAAATTTAATCATAATGTAACTTAACATAACGTAATGTGACGCGACTTAGCGTGCCGTGACGAAACGTACGCGACGTAACGTGACGTAACCTAACCTAATTCAATTCAAGATCACTAATAGCGTGGCGCGGCGGAGCGTGGCGCGACGAAGCGTGCCGCGATGTACGTAACGTGACACTACGTAACCTGACGCGACATAACGTGACGTAACCTAACCTAATTCAATCCAACATCGCTAACTATTTCTTTAAACTTTCTTATGTAACTAAATTCACTTTCAACTTAGTTTTACCTAACCAAAGTTAATCTGCTTTTACCTAGATATTTTTCCAGTATTGTAGTCTCCCCGTAAGTAACTGCATAACTGTGAACTTACTCTACGTAACGTAACGTGACGCGACAAAACGTAAGGTGCCGCAATATAACGTAGGGTGATGCGACGTAGCGGGGCGCGACATTGTTGACGCGACGTAGCGTAGCGTGGCATAGCCTAACCGAACTTAACGTAAAGCAACGTGCAACCTAAAGTACCGTGACGAGACGTAACGTAACGTACGTAGCGTCACGCAACGATGCGTACGTAGCGTCACGCTATGTAACGTAACGTGCCGCAAAGTAACGTAACGTCACGTTACGCAACGAAACGTGGCGCAACGTGGCGTGACGCGACATAATGTGAAGCAACATAACTCGATGCGACGTAGCTACCGACTTTACTACTAAGCACAGTGACGCTTTATTATGATATCGACAAGTCCGTGCGTGTGCCTGTCCGTATTAACAAAATTTGTCCGGACTATGAGTCGGCGAAGTGGATGTCCGGATTACTGAATGTCCGAATTAAAGTGTGTCCGGATTAACGAGGTTGTACCGTACTACCATTGAGTCTTTAAACGCTGTAGTCTCTTACGCGATTAAATTAACTGTAAACCTATCCTAGCCTAACCTAATTTAATCTACCCCTAATATCAATTTCTCAAGCATTATGGTCCGTTACGTAACCGTATGAATTATGTACCTAATCTATTCTAACTCTGCTACATGTTTTCAGCAGTATAGTGCTTTAAATATCTGAATTAATATAGCAAAAGTAAATAAAATTCATGTAAATCATCCTAAGCACATTACATGATATGTCCCGGAAGAATTCTTACTTCGAAAGGTTCTATTATTCCACCATATTTTCATAGTTTTTACCTAAGTAACTGTATTTATTAATGGGCTCTGGTTTATCATTCAGAGGACCAAGATAAACGTTTTTGTCTCTAGACAGAAAATCTCCAGATATGGAAAGAACAAACAAGGTTCCTCTCCAAGTGAATGGTCCCGGTGAACCTATCAACGCCGTCCCATCATCTAACAGTGCCAAACTGGTCCCTGCTTGACAATATCCAAACTGTTGGTGTTCACTGCAAGTATTTGAAAGTCAAACTTAAATCTAAAATCAAGCAGATGAGCTTACAGGCCCATAGATCTTCCTTTGCAAGGTTCCCACTGTTCTTCCCACTCCAGCTGGTTATCCAAAGAGTAGCACAAACCCAGCCCATGCTGGTTCACATTGAGGTTTTCACTCCAAATATACCTATGTGCACATACTATTACTTTACCGCCGGGCCCTTGGGAACGCACATTTACCCCTAGCCACTGGTTATCTTTTATTTCGTCCTTCGCTGGTGATCGCAGTTTAAAGGGAGCCTTCTCGATTACCTCTTCGTAATCGAAATCCGCAGCTGAAAGTTCAGACATGTGGATTTTTTTGAGAATAAATTAACAGTTACAGCCCAAATTTTAATTAAAGTTGTGGTTACTCGAAAAACAAATGGTATTTCCAAAATCTTAGAAAAGCTAACATGATAGTGTGTTTTTTTGGGTTTATTCTATGGGTAATACTAATTTGTACGAAAAATGAAGCAAAAAAGGCAGAAACTCAAAATATTGAAATTTTATGCTTATAGTAGTAATTTTGTACGAAAACTTACACTAATGCTTTCATTAAAAATTGGACCATAACGATATGGTGTTAGTAAATAAAAATTTGCAGAAAACAAATAAAACAGTTGTTTGATGTGGTTTGTATTAAACTGATAATAAAATGTTTCCTCGTACTTCTTTTTATGTAAGGTGTTCTGTTTGTATAGAAATAACTTTAAAAATGTTTTAGAAGTTTCCTTCAAACAACCATCTTATGTTTATGCTAACAACATGTTAATGTTTGTTTTGGTGCAGTTGAAATGAAATACAAATGCTTTAAAACTGTAAAAAAATATAGTAAAGCGAATGCTCTATGTACAATACTATTTATAAAAATATAATTATTATGCGTTGAATTTCAAACAGAAAGTATCACACACAATATCACAATTCAGCTTTTATTCATGGCATTTTTGTCAACTTGTGGTCTCAAACGATTTTATTAGAAAATGTTAATCGATATTAACAAGTCGGGGTTAATTTATGATAATTATTAGGTTTTATTTTAATAAACCAAAAAGCTGGAAAACCAAAAACTCTACAGCGGTAAATGAATTATGACTGATGGTTTAGTATTTTAAAATTAATTGGACATAGATAAAAATGTATTACACAAATTTTAGAATTTTATAAATTAGTTGCTGCGAGTTGTTAGCAACAACTGCATTATTTTGTTACATGCATACCATATGGAACCAAATATATTAAATGGTTATTAGAATTATTAATAATGCGTCAGGGTGGTTGTTTAAATATCATTATTAGAGTCTGCCAAAGGAAAACGCAGCAAATGGAAATTTCGCCTACAATTCTAACTTAATTCCTAAATATCAATCATAATTATACAGATTGTTGCAAAAGTTTACGGACTTGTTGTCATAAAAAATCTGCAAGCAGCTCTTTTGTATTGTTTTATTGAAAAGAAATGTTAATGGAAGTGATATATCATGCCTAAATATGTTTGTTACGCAACCCATCATACATTTTCGTAGCGTATGAAAATGCTACTTAATTATAAAATATTGTGAATCGTAAATCGATGGCTTTAACAGGAAAAATAGACAAAAATGAATTTTATTAAAATTTTTCCATAGCGATTAATAGATTCATAGCTAATACAGGGTTATTCACATAAGGTAATGTTATTATGCAACCCATTTTACATCGACGAGAGAGTAGATGTCCTTTTAATTCATTTTCACATCACTGTGAATTACATGAACATCTGCTTTCTCGTCGTTGCCATATCTGCTTTCTCGTCGTTGCCATACATTGTTTTAAATATATAATTATAGTGCCGCAATTACCAGGGTTATTGGCACTTTAAACATAACATTTTATATACTTCCTATCAGATTAACTTAAATAAACTAGTTTCTTTGAGGAAACGCAAGCAGTTTTGTATTTCAGTGGGTATTCCAAGGATTTTGCTGATATATGTGTGTAGCAAAGTTTCTTTCCATAGGTTGGCATATTTTGGACATTCTATTAGCAGGTGGTTTACTGTTAGTATCATTACATTGACCACACCTTTTTGATAGTCGTTAATGAATGTTGTATTATCAGTGCCTCTGTTGCTTGTTTTGCCCACCTATCAGCGATCATTGCCTTCTATAGATATGTGTGTTTTTTTAACACTTCTTTATTAGCAATCAGAAAATAACTTATTACATAATTTTCTATAAGCTAATTGTGTGGTTATAACTATGGCAGGAAGGGAATCATACCCAGTGGTATTATCCTATCCTAACAGAGTCCAATGTGAATAATATATAATTAGTTAGTTAAATCTTGTGGCCACTTTCATTTCAATCTTCCATCTGGCAGTTCGTCTAGTAATAGTTGAACAAAATCATTTGGGTGGAATTGTAGTTGAGTTTTGTGTTTTTGTGCGTAATGGCTAATTACTGTCTGATGTATGGTATCTTTAGGTCTTCGGGTAAAGTTCTGTTGGAAATGAACCAAGGTGCATCTACTATTGCACTATTGCATCTTATATTGATAACGTTGGAGAATTTCTATATTGGAAGAGCTGAAGCTTCCTCATAATTCTATACCATATTTCCAAACGGGATTTAGGATGGTTTTGTACACAAACAATTTGTTGTTTATGGCATGAATGTTTTCCTAACCGCCAGTACATTTTTTTATATCGGATGTCAAGCTCTTTTCTTTTCTTTGTGGTATGGATCTTCCAGGTTAGCTTACGATCTAGGTGCATTCCTAAATATCGAACAGCATCTGACTGAGGAACTGGAGTGTTGTTCATGATAATTGGTGGACGCCGTTGTCTCCTTAAGGTAAACGTGATGTGGGTGGATTTAGCTTCATTCACCCTTACTTTCCATTTCTTCAACTATTGGGAGATAACGTTTAGGTGAGTTTGGAGAGTCAGTGTGTCTGTTCCGGGAGAGTTATCAGACGCAAGAGTGGCTGTGTCGTCCGCGAAGGTGCTGGTTTCAGTTTCATCGTTAGGTGGCAGGTCAGCAGTATAAAGTGTATATAGGGTTGGTCCCAAAATACTGCCATGGGAGACTCCTGGGCTTATCAGATGATAAGATGACACTTCGTAGCCAGTCTTAACTTGGAAGTGACGGCCAGCTAGGTAAGATTTTAGGAGTAAATAGTATTAGAGTGGGAAAATTGTTTTAAATTTATATAGGATATCTTTATGCCAGATCCTATCGAACGCTTGTTGAACGTCAAGGAAGAGGGTAGAACAGTATTGTTTGTTCTCAAAGGCTTTGTTTATAATATCTATCAAGCGATTGCACTGTTGAATAGTCGAATGGGCATGCCGGAAGCCGAATTGGTGGTTGGGGATATGTTCTTCGAGCAGTGACTCTTCTTGAATTCTGAGTAATATTAATTTCTCTAATACTTCGGAAGTTATCGGTAAAAGTCTAATTGGTCTATATAAGCATACCTCATTGGGGGGTTTACCTGGTTTTAGAATCATGATAATTTGGGCAAACTTTAGTTGAGTGGGCCGGTAGGTGAGTCTCAGGATAGAGTTGAAGACTATTGTTAACGCCGTTATTGCTTTTTTTGGTAATTGTTTTAGAATTTTTGCGGTAATGAAGTCAAATCCAGGTGCTTTATGGTTTTTGAATCGGTTAATTTCACGTTTTATCTCTTTGGGCGACAAAGCTCGAATTGGCAGCGACAGTTGGAGAGGAGCATCGAGGTGCTCGTCGATGTCAGCATCTATGTCATCTTCGTGTGATTTGTAAACTTCGATACTGTGAAGGGATCCAGATAAAAACTATGGTTCTATTGGCGACGAATTGATGTATCGCTTGGTGAATTTGGTTTAAGCAGTGATTTTCAGTGTAAATCATTTTTGTTACTTGAAGGGCACTTAGTGAGTCAGTGAAGACTAACCACCTGTGGAAGTGATGTGTCATACATTTTAAATTGTATACAATGTTAATCATAGACAACTACTAATATTTTATGAAACATTTGTCATTTAAACATAAGTAAAACACCTAAATCGCAATGAAGGCGAACTAAGCTGTAAAATGGGTTGCATAAAAACGTATATATAGGCTCATTACCTGATGTGAATATCCCTGTAATCTGTATATTAAGTAACATGGTATCATTAACCATACATTTTTATTATTGATATGCACAGTGTCCCAGATTGGGCAGACTACCAAGGGCATCTTTTTTATTATTAAATATAGATTTGTTTAAATGGGTAAAGTTCTGCAGATTTAAGTGCTGATTCAGGTTCTGTTGAGAAAAATGCCGAACAGTTTAGAAATCAAAATCAAATATTTCAGTAATTATAAAAGACATCACAAAATGTTCATGTAAGAGTTACTTGGTTTAATTAGGCACACATTATAAGTGTTGTCAAAATAAATTTAAAGATGGCGGTTTCCGAGAAATTGGTAGCAACTTTCTTATATTGAATAGACGCCATATTGGATTTTTAGAATAGTTAAATCAGTTCTCAAAATTGCACAACTTTGCCCATTTAAACAAATCTCTATGTTTAATAATAAAAAAATACCCTATTCAATCTGGGACACTCTGTATAATATAATTTGGAAAATTAAGAAATATTATATTTCACGTACCATTTCTCAATACTTAATAAATTAGCTAAAGCACACCTGACTAAATTAGAAACGGAACTTTTCTTAGATATTGGGAAAATATATTTGGTTGCGTTTAAAAATTATAACAATCATCACCACCCCTGAATCTGAACGCTAGGCGTTAAGGGTTGCCAACATTGCCCCAATGCCAACCAAAAGAAAAATAATTTTAGAGGGTTAAAAAGGTAGGGGGGGGGGGGGGTTAAATGCAATAACAAAGACTTATTACATATGTTACATATAGGTTTAACCAATCATAATATAAAAATTAAATAAGAAATTACAATATATTTAGACTGCTAAAGAAACTAACTTTGAATAAAAGAAAATAATATTGATTTTATTCGGGTTTTACAACATAAAATTTTTGTCACTTGTACAGTTGCGGTAGTTGTAGTGCCGTAACAAGAATATTATACAGGGTGGTTGATTTTTCATTACACCCTCCTTCATTTCGTCAGAATCCAACCTAAATTAAAAATTCGAAAACTATTCTTAAGCAACTTTATGCACTGTTTCCAGATGTGTACGATCGACTGTTGTCACTTGAAAAACAAAAGAGCAGCGGTTTGAAGATTACTTTTTGTAAATGCAACACCCTGTATTTTTTGGATATTTATAAAAAGTATTAAATTCCTAATTCGGTACTGTTTTTATTTTTTTTTTTATTTAGAAAGCGAACAATCCCATACTTACACTGTAATCATTTCTCATTCAGGAAGGTAGATTATCGTTCAACCATCGACACCAAGCTCCTTTTTCTAATACATGGAGGCTAAATATATTCCTCATGATCTTACTATGTAATAATAATTTTTACTACTATCCATTTGTGCATCTATCCTTTTTTCTGTATATGATAATTTTAATATTGGGAGTCCTGTTGCTTGTCGCCCAGCATGGGGCACCAAAGCTCGTTTACAAATTGTTTTCACTCCTTTTAATATCCCAGTAAGAAAAAAATTACCTAAATAAGCTTGCAAGGAATGCAAGTTTAAAAAAAAGAGTATATTACATTTATTGCACAATAACAAAATAACTCTCAGTTGTTTGACAGACGATCTGCCTTTGGCCTCTCCGTAGCCAAATGTAGTTCCAGTATGACGGCGTGCCATCGTATAATGCACAGCTTGTGATAAACTTTTGCAGCAAATTTTGAAAATAAATGAACTGGAAATAGTGAACTAGGGGTTAGCGTGTTATTTTCATGCCAAAGGTCTTGGGTTCAATTCTCAGTGCCGGAATATCGGATTTTTTGATCATTCTCCCTCGCAAGGCAATGGCAAACCAGCGAGGTATTCTGCCTAGTAACTCTTCTCTGGAGTAGAAGTGTTTACACTTCCCGTGGTTCGGAGCCCACGTTAAGCTGTAGGTCCTCTATATCTGTGTCACTTTAAACGCGCAACACGGGCAAGAAAGAAAAGATCGCTACGTCTCCTAAGAGATAAAGCACTCAAGGAAGAAGAAAAGAAGGGCCTTATTTATGGCTGCCAAGATCACCTGATCATTCAATATTAGATTTTTTGTTTGGTGCAATAAATGTAATGCTCCCTTTTTTATTGAATGTTGCATTTCCTAATCCTATTTAGGTATTTTTTTGCTATTTACATTATTGGTTGTATAAATGGAAAAAAATCGGCACCATATTAGGAATTTAATAAGCTTTCCAAATATCCAAAAGAAGGGTGTTTAAAGTTATTTAAGAATAGTTTTTGAATTTTTTAATAGTTGTATTTTGAAGAAATTAATGAATGTGTAGTGGAAAGTCAACTACCCTGTATATACGTATGCACTTCAACCAAAATTTTTATTGTACAAGTTCATTATATCATCCTATTTACTTATTACTCTGTAGTTTACTTGAGTAGATTGTAAATTTGCAACAAATAATAAAAAAAAGTTTATTAACACAATCTAGCATTGAATACTAAATTGTTTATATTCGTTCATAAGTAATATGATAAACATTTTGATATAAATTTTAGTTGGCCCCAAGACATTTTTGGAAACCAGAAGCCCGAGGAAGATTCGCCAAACCCGAAGTTTTCGGATTAAAATGGCATTGTTGGCAACCCTACTAGACGTTATTACGAGGTTTGTAAATTAAATAATGAGACCGGTAGCGTAGCGTTCGATCTGGCACCACTGGGGACGCCGGAGTGGAAGGGGCGGCAGGTAAACATGTGATACGCTTTCAGTACGAATTTGAACTCGCTAGTCATTTGGTAGTCCATAGCGATTTTTTTCGTGACAGTTTTTTCTAGTGCGTTTTGAAAATGAGTGAAATCAATTTCGAGCAACGGTATGCTTTCAGATTTTGCTTCAGACTTGGTTACAGTGCAAAACTTCGGCAGGCCTACGGACACAGTGTTTTGTCAAGGGCCCAGGTTTTTCGGTGGTTTAAGGGATTTTCAGAAGGAAGAGAGCCGACTGAAGATGAACCTCGCAGCGGAAGGCCTTTACTTTCAAGAACCGATGAAAATGTCGACGGAATCTTTGTGCGTTCAGGTTTAATGATCGGGGAAGGGTTGAATTTTACTCATACCACCGTTCATCAGATTTTGACCAATGAATTAGGAATGAGAAAAATCTGCGCAAAAATGGTGCGAAAAACTTTTCGCAGGACCAAAAGGACATCAGGAGGGAGAGGTGCCTTGATTTTTTGGAAACGACTGAAAATGATCCCCACTGCCTGGAACGTGTCATT
>JABXWE010067509.1:0-12061 GCA_014611495.1 Limonius californicus | reverse complement strand
ATTATTCAAACATATCGAAATATTAAGTAGCCTGGGGCTCGGTTATCAAGGCAACGAATAAAACAATTGAAACTGATGGGTTCCAATGAACGTCATTATTCTAAAATAATTGGAAGGTTTTAAGTAAAAGTATTACAATAAAATATTAAAATATGGCTGAGAATCTTAACGAACAAAGCGACAGTGATTTAGAAATGGAAAATTGTACAATCAACTATTATTTTAAATGATTTTTATATTTTTTGATAATTTTCATTATCTTTATTAACCTAGGTAAATAATGAATTATTATTATTTACCTAGGTTAATAATGAACTACTTCTCATTACACAAATGAGGTAAACAATAAGGTTTTCTCATGTTAGTAGTAAAAAAATGTTGTTTATATCACGTGCCGAAAACAATTCCATATACTCGTGCAGATTTCCGCACTCGGCCTTCGGCCTCGTGCGTCAAATTCTGCACTTGTATGTAATGAATTGTTTTCGGCACTTGTTATAAAAATAACTATAGCCTTCATACACAAAATGAATTGTAACAAAAATTAAAACTCGTAATTAAAAGCAAAATAGCGAAAACTGTATTTGTATCGATTCTATTGGATACAATTCAAGATAAAGAAGAAAACTAGGTTGCAACTTTCGCATACTTCCAATAATAATAGAGATATTTTCTTTATGTTTGAGTTTACACTACTAGAGTAGAGAAGTAACGTTATGTTAAGCTTAACCGGAGAATGAATATACTACGGTGAGTTCCTATTACTTCTGATATAACCGGAAGTATTGTAAAGAAGGCTATATAATAACTCATAATTAGTATATTGTTATTGCGAAAACAACCTGAATAAATAACTTTTTTCGTTTCATGCATACTACTCCCCCCCCCCCGGAACCGCTTTCGCATTACTTCAGGAGGGTGCGGGCGTCCTTTACATCCTAGCCATTCATGCAACAAGCACCCTAAACTTAACTAAGGAAATACGGTCGCCTCAGCCGGGGTTCGACCACGCGGCCGATCGGCCGCATTTCACCGTGACTTCGACTGACAGCGCGCATTCGCACTGCCCCACCCAGTTCCCTTGAATAAATAACCTAGAATTCTGGAAAAGCTTAGCCGGTGGTTTACCAAAACAACTTACAGTTTAATTCAATTGATTTTTAAGTAAACGGAAGTTAAGTATAAATTTTAAAATAATCGTAGGGATCTTAGTTTTCAATGTAGAAAGTCTATAACAAAAAATTCTATTTGTATGTAATATATAAGTTTACATTCCAGAATTGATTTGATTTTGCGAAAAAATGATGCCCTAAAAATCTAACTTCCGTTTCCGGTTCTAGGAATTTTTATACTCTAGATTCCTTCAAAATCGTACTTGGTGTTGCCGAGATATCACACAGACATAAAATGTTCTAAACAGACATTTTCGTTAAAATTTCGAAATGGAATTTGCACGATATCAATATTTGCCGTATTATATCAGAAGTAATAATAATAATAATACTGGTAACTCCATGAAGGAGTTTGGCCTGCAAGGCTGTAACTCAGAGTCGCGTGCCAAATTCATGACACGTGGTTATGTGGTGGGCATCACGCATTAGAAAACCGCAGTATTACAAGCAAAAATAGAACTGTTTAACACTGTGTTTTCTTATGTATTACAAATTTAAAAAGAAATAAAACAGATTAATCAACTTTAAAATTATGTGGAAAGATTCTGAAGGAATTGTGAATGTGAGTGGTATTTACTAGGAACTCAAAACATGGTTAAATAACTCTCACGGAATTTGTATATGGTTGTTCTACTATAAAAGAAGGTGTTTTATATGGACCGGCACATTTAGCAGCTAAACATACATATAGTCCGCTGAGTAAATGCCTTACACTGCCATTCAGTTTAATTTCTTTTAGTTAGTTAACGAAGCATGGAGTCTAGCCCACGGGTTCCTCACAATTAATTAAACGCTGCTAGCAAACAGTTGTTACGTAATATGTTCATTGTTGTGGTAGGTGAGCGATTGTATATTTAAATAGCAATTTAAAATGCTTAATGTAAAACAAAATTTGTTAAAGTAGGTATTTTTCCTTTCTATATAAATAGCTCTAATATCAATTTTTCAACAGTTACCGAAAATTGATAGTAGATAATTATTTAAGTGGAAACGGCAGTAAAGTTGATGAAGAATATGAAAACTATTTGCGATAGTGTATTAGTTTCTACAAATGCGTCTCATAATATAATAATTAAATATCAATTAGCATACCAACACAATTTCGTTTTCGTACACTTAACAACAAACAAGTAAGCATACATTTTTGCTAGTATTGGGATATTAAGAAGCTTAAGGCAGGTATTTTCTTAAATTTGTAATTTTACCTGATAATAAAGCTACCAATAGTAATAAGACAATTGTCTGCATTTTGTCCATTTGATAAGCACAATGAAGCACAACACTAACCACGACCGGTATATATGTTTATAACCCGGATTACTAAATTCACTCGAAAGCGCGCAAGCGTAATTTACTTCTTTTTATAGAAATGCAAACTTGTTACTCCACTCATGCTTTAATTTCAGTTTGTCGCTACTTCTTCATATGCAATTAGTTCTTCGTATTTATCAATGATTACTTTGACCTCCGGTTTCTCGAAACTAGCTTTCTTCGAGGTAGTTGACGAAACTGGTATATGAAATCAAAAAGTGTTAGACTTGGTAAAAGGTCAAGGCATAATAACAGCATAAGACGTAATTCTATGATTACCCGAATGCTGCTTGGTAGATACTAATGTAGATACTGAGCAAAACTAATATTGTTGCATTATTTCTGAACTTCTCATTGTCAAAATGATTAATGATTGTATTAGATAACATGCACATGTTCGTTTGACTTATCCATAACTAACAGAAAATTATAAAATAGCATTGATTTTTTTAAATATTACGTATAACCAGTGTAATCTTTAAAAGCCTATTAGCAACGATTTATAAATCTTACAAATCAATAATGATGAATATAAAAGTTCTAAAAATACATGGTCATGACCACGAAGTCAAAAAAAGAAGGAAATGAAAATGCATTCATTAACTTATAAAATGGAGGTTATCTTCTAGAATGTCTTGAATACTTAAGTCTTCATTTAACTATAAATAATATCAAGTTCAAATATAGTCAATACCATTATATTTGAATAGCCAGTTCGGGAAAGAGGAAATATGTGACGTCAATTCAAATAGAATGATTTGGTATAGCTTCAAATTATAGCACAAGCTTATAATAACATTTTTAAATAATGATGGAAGGAAGAAAGTTGTCAGAATAATTTTCTGCAACGCTGTAAATTCTTTGGATCAATATGAATAATTTTAAGGTTATCCAAAATCAAAATGTGTTGTATGCTACCATCTGCAATAACTAATTTAGTTAGGAATATCTGAAAATTCGGTTGTATGCAGGATGGCCCATGAAACTAGAAGCCCCTGGTAAATGAAATCTGCAATCCAATAGCCAATATACACATAACGTAACCGCCTTAGAGACTGGACGGGTTTTCATTGCGTTTTTTATTTTGTAGGAACGTCTCACATATGTGAATGTAAATATCGTAGTGATATTGCTTTTTAATGACAAGCAATTTACTAACTGTATGAATGTGTAAAATTCCAAATAAAACTTTTTTTGTGTAGGTTTTGTCGTGGTACATTGCAATATATTCGATCTGGTATATAAGTAAATTCTAAATTTTTAATAGATGAGCGATAACGTACATTTTTCGAAATTTATCACCGAACTTTGACATCTATAGATAGTTTCGTGTAAGGAATTCGAATACAATTATTACAATGCGCATGACATAGCACAGAATTTTCTACAAAATTTTGTACAAAATTCTGTTTGTGAGCATGCGCAAATAGGTGCAAATTACATTGACATCTGTGAGAAAACTGTCAAAATAATCAGGTGACTGTAGATAAGGTAGAATTCTATTACTATTTCATGAGGTTCATCATCTGGCTGCATACGTTCGTAGCACTTTTATTTATTTATTTTATATGAACACATGACAAAGCAAACAAGCTGGAGCAATAAAGAACGCGAGCGAGAAGAAAGTGCGCGGAGTGTCGGCGCGACGGGGTAATCACGTGGTAAATATATACTTCTCTGCCCTCTGTGATCACTGATGAACACTGAAAATTGGTCGTTTGCGCATCGATGCGACGCCGATTTGAACAACATTCTGTATGTTTTAAAACATGAATCTACAGAATTTTGTACAAAGTTTTGGATAACAGTTTGCTCTATCACACGACACAGAATTTAGTAAAAACACTTACAAAATTTTGTGCCGTGTCATACAGGCCTTACGTACACAACCATGATTACAGTTCGATTCTGTTGCAATGTTGGTTGCCTATGACTAGAATTGTATTCGAATACTCTGCGAAGGTTCGCACAACACACATAAAAACTCACTAAGGACTAGTATATGAGTATAATTTGATGTTTTTTTTAATACTAAGTTTAACCAAAATTAAATAAAATAAGCATTTTCGATTGTCACTGTAGCTGTATTAATGTACATTCTTGCTGCATACTATTATTATTATTATGAAGCTTTCGCAGGCCTTAGAGACCCATCGCTTTTGGTGTGAGACAAAGCTAAGTTAGTTTGTGCAATGCACAACACGGCCCGACTCTGCGGGATATCGTGTTGGTGCGTAACCATGCTTAACCTGCTGGTGTATGGTGATTTTTTTTGTGTATACGATCTTGTTACTCCTCTAGTGCGATCGTAACACGAGGAGTGCCATTAATTTGATCCCCAATGGCAAATGGAGATCGGAACCCTAGAGAGATTCGGACCGGGAAGCGTTTGGACTATTACATCTAAAGCTTGTCTATTCCACCACTGAGCCATCCCCGCCCTTGCTGCATACTATTTATTTAAATTATATTAAAATTAAACAAACTAAACGAGCAAACTGTGAGAAAAAATATTAAAATGAAGACAAAAAGCCCTTAATTTCTCACAAAATATTTTGTACTCTAAATGTACATTTAGACTGCTAAGTAGTCATTATCAGTAGAATAAAACGGGCAATCTTGCGAGGAACGCTTTCCTCGAGCTAGCGAGCAAAAATCACAGCGTGATGTGAGTGAGTGATTCTTACCGACGAGTGCAGAACCACCTACGTGAACACAGAACTTTCCCGCAACCGTCGACTGAGCGCCCAAAACAGCAACTACTAGACAATGAGGACAATGTACTGCGATAAATTGATAATAATCCGTGCACCTCTGTTCGTGGTGTATCTGCACAAGTCATGGTTTATATCCATTTCATATTCAGCCTGTTCAAGCCCTCTTACTCTTACCTACAGTCGTATGGAATTTTGCCGCTGGATCATTCATAAACGAAACCTACGTAATAGAATTTTGTTCACGGATGAGGCGACATTTACAAGGATTAACGAACAGAAAGAGCAGCCACTCTTGGGGTTTGCAAAATCCACACGAAATCACAGTGTCA
Source organism: Limonius californicus (assembly GCA_014611495.1). Taxonomy (NCBI): domain Eukaryota; kingdom Metazoa; phylum Arthropoda; class Insecta; order Coleoptera; family Elateridae; genus Limonius; species Limonius californicus. The sequence goes on along the minus strand of JABXWE010067509.1, from coordinate 6,532 downwards.
AATTATCAACATAGGTTTTCAGTGATATCTGGTGCGAAATTATTGATAACATTCTCATTGACCCATTCATTTTTGACAACCATTTAATCACCGACAAATATTTAAAATTTCTAGAAGATCATGTGGAAGGATTGTTAGATGATGTCCCTCTGCCGATAAGACATTGTGTGTGGTACCAGCACGATGGCGCCCCTGCGCATTCTGCGTTACGTGTAAGACCATTTTTGAATCAACGGTTTGAAGGACGTGTAATTGGTAGAGGAGAACAGCGTCCCTGGCCCCCAAGATCTCCGGACTGAACTTGTTTAGATTATTATTTGTGGGGTCATATGAAAGACATGGTATACCAAACACCATCAGAGTCTGTTGAAGATCTTATTGGCTTTTCTGAAATTGTAATTATTTTATAAATAATAATTTTAACACTCTGTATTTTAAAAACGATTTACTTTAGGGCATAACTTTATTCTTCTTCTTCTTTTCCTTTTATAATAGGCAAGATGCCAGTTTTTCTTCACACAACTTTATAGCGTGGACTCTGTTGATGTCCACCAGCTCTCTGCCCATCTTTTTAGTGGTCTTCATGGGTTACGATGTCCTTGTGGTTTCCAGTCTCTGGTTATTTTAATTAATCTATCATTACTTGCTCTTTCAGTGTGTTCGTAACTTTATTAAAATTTTTAAATATATTTGGTCTAAAGATTACGTACGCGAAGTAGTGATCTCACGTCGTGGGACACCCTGTATATTTATTTATTTTGACCAATTAATTTATAAAACTGTTTACTGGTGTAGCCATTTCTCTAACTATATTTATTTTTTATTATACTGACTTAAGGAGTGGATAAGTTGATATGAAGATTAAGTGTGTGTATATTGCATGCCAGCAACAAAGCCCAGAATTTGAGACCAGCTATTTAAAATTTAAAAAATGTTTAGAGAAAAGTCAAAATAACACCAACAAAGAAACAGTAAAGTGAAAGAGATAGCAGAGAGAAAGTGTATTTTAAATAGCTGTAAAGAGAAGATCAAAAATTCGCAGTAGAAAGAAATATGAGAATTACAAGTGCAAACTTTCAAAGAAAGGACATTTACAAAGGAACATGGACATCCCCTGATGGCGGTACTATCAATCAAATAGACCACGTCTTAGTAGAGGAAAAACATAACAGTGCAATAACTAATGTGACAAGCTGTAGAGGAGCGGACGCCGATTCCGACCATTACCTGGTTAAAACAAAAATAAAGCAAATAGTACCGGATGATAATAAGAAAAAACAAAGAGGAATAGAAAGATATAACATTAGTAAACCGCAGAGCGAGAACAGCAGAGATAGGTATGTAGAGGAGCTAAATATACAGTTGCGAGCAAACGGAGAAAGCCCCAATATAGAAGTAAAATGGGAGAAAATAAAAAATGCTGTAGTGGAAACGGCAAAACGCGTACTTGGGAGGAAAAGAGGAAGTACAAAAGAACATTGGTATGATGACGACGCAGAAAGTAGTAGAGGAGAGAAAAGAAGCCGGAATAAAAATGATAAAGGAGGGGACAGAAGAGGCAAAAGAAGAGTTTAGAACCAAGAGAAGCATCGCAAAACAGACATGTAGACTAAACAAAAGAGGATATAAAGAAGGAGAGTTAGAATATTTGGAAGAAAACTATAGAACCAAAGAAGTTAGACAATTCTACCAAGTAGTGACAAAGAAAAAGAAAGGCTTTCAGACAAAACGGGTTTACTGTACAGACAAAGAAGGTAACTTGATAATAGATGAGGAAAAGGGTTTGGAAAGATGGGCAGAATATTTTAAGGGCATACTGAACGACATGGAAGAAACCGAGGAAGTTGAACTAGAAGAACCAGTTGTAATACCTGATAACGAAGAAGAAATGATAGCACCGCCGACCAAAAATGAAGTTGAAACAATAATAAGGAAACTCAAAAATAGTAAAAGGCCAGGAGAAGAAGGGATTCAAGTGGAATTATTAAAATATGGTGGAGAGCTGATAACTGAGGAGATATACAAGCTAATCAATGAAATCTGGCAAGCGGAAGAAATGCCAAATTCATGGTCACAGGCTACTGCCCCATTCTTAAGAAGGGGGAGAAAACAAAATGTGAAAACTACCGTGGTATACCGCTTCTAAACGTAATCTACAAAATACTAGCAAGTTATATCAAGAATAGGATGCAAACATACATAGAACGAAATATGGGGGAATACCAATGCGGCTTTAGGCCGAATAGATCTGTTATCGACCAAGTATTTACCCTTACGCAAATACAAGAAAAGTGCCATGAATATAAGACACCAGTTTATGCGGCTTTTGTAGATTTTAAACAGGCGTGTGACTCTGTCAATAGAAGCCAATTGTACAAAATAATGCTTGAACTAGGAATCCCAACGAAACTGATCAAATTAACGAAGATGACACTGACAAATACGTGTAATAAAATCACAGCAAATGGAAAACTATCGAGATCGTTCAATATAAATAAAGCACTACGACAAGGGGATCCCCTGTCGGCGATGCTTTTTATCTTAGCAGAAGAATGGATGATAAGGAAAAGTGATATAAACAGGGAGGGAACCTTATATAATAAAGGACATCAAATTATAGCCTATGCGGACGACCTGACCATTCTAGCACGATCGAAAAGGGAGTTGAAAGAGATCTTGATAAGGACAGAAGCAAATTCAAAGATTTTGGGATTAAAAATTAACGAAAATAAAACGAAATATATGGAGATGAACGGAGAAACGGAGTTTAGACCAAATACGTATTTGAACCCAAGACGATAAGCAGTATAATTTTGAAGAGGTACAACAGTTCTGTGTCCTGGGAACGACAATAACTAGAAACAATGTCTATAATAAAGAAATAAACGCCAGAATAGCAGCTGAGAGTAGAAATGTGGGTGCTTTGAATGAGTTAATTCGGTGCAAAAGTGTATCACGCGAAGTTAAGCTAAAAGTGTACAAATCAGTGATACAACCGGTAGTAACCTATGCCTGTGAAGTGTGGACAATTAGTAAAAAGACCAAGAAAATCTAGAGGTGTGGGAAAGAAGGGTGTTAAGAATGATCTACGGAGGACAGAAAGTGGACGATGAGTGGATAAGAAGAACTAACGCGGAAATTTACGAGTTGTACGGAGAACCACTGATAAGCGACGTAGCCAAATCACAACGCATCAGATGGCTGGGACACGTGGCGAGGCTCCCGGAGAACAGGACTATAAGAAAGGCGATGGAAGGAAGACTGCTAGGTGTTAAAAGAAGAGGGCGACCTAAGAACAGATAGCTAGAAGCGGTGGAAGATGATCTAAAAGCCTTGGACATAAGACGATGGAGGGAAACGGCGCAAAATAGAAAGAGATGGAGAGTTATAGTACAACAAGCCCTGGGCCTACATGGCCTGTAGTGCTCTATATATATAATTTATAAAACTGTTTACTGGTGTCGCCATTTCTCTAACTATATTCATTTTTTATTATACTTACTTAAGGAGTGGATAAGTTGATATGACGATTAAGTGTGTGTATATTGTATGCCAACAACAAAGCCCAAAATTTGAGGCCAGCTACGTAAAATTTAAAAAATGTTTGGAGAAACGTCAAAATAACATCAACAAAGAAAAAGTAAAGTGAAAGAGATAGCAGAGAGAAAGTGTATTTTAAATAGCTGCAAAGAGAAGATCAAAAAAGTGAGGTTATCTGGCTAGGTAAAGGAATTGTATCTCGTTGAAACAAAAGAGACGTTGCTACACTGGAAAAAAAGTCATAAAAAGAATAGATGTAGATCAGTTAAAGCAAAAGAGTAAAGAACGACAAAGTAAAGAGAGAGAACGAAAAGCACAAATTCTATGGAATATTTGAAGAGGAACAGGAAAGAAAATTGGGGACAAAGTAGAGAGGAAGCGATAAAAATATTCAAAGAAGGTAGCACGGTGCAACGAATACCTAGAAAAGTGGTAAAACCATAGGAAAGAATGTAGGAAAGAATCCAAGCTCAACAACACGGAAGTGGATCAATTCGCGAAATTGGTAGAAATAATAACTGGAATTAAAAAAAAATGAGAAAAAGCAATGAAGAAGTAAAGAAAACATGAAGAGTTGAGAAGGCTTAAGGAGGAAATACTAACAAAAGAAGTGACATAGGAAAGGAGAAAGAGATCAGCGCCCTCAAAACAAATTCGAAGAACAAGGAAAATAGAAAGGAAGGAACAACATTGTGATAAAAGGAATTAGTATGAATAAAACTAACATGGAAGAAGGGTTACAATTATACGTAGGAAACGAATTAGGAGTCGAACTGAAAATCGATAGAGCTTATGAAATAGAAAAAACTAAACGAAAACGGGAAGATTGTGATAGCCGAACTGAAAACATTCGAAGGAAAGACGGAGATAATGAAGAATATGTACGGGTCGGCGAAGAGAAGGGTACTTGTCACTCGTGAAAATCAAGGGTTTAGAAGACCTGTAGCGCTGATACATACATACTAAAGATATGGGTTTTGTACAGGTACAACATTACTGAATTACAACATGATTAATAGTTTATAAAACAACCTTTACATTAGAGCTAATGATGAAAAAATGAAGCAATGATTTCCTGAGAGGATAAGAAATTTGTACTGAGTTTTGTTGTATGAAGAGCAGAAGCTTTTTATGGTGGAAAAGGCAAATATTACTAAATGGAGCATACTTAATTTGTAATTTACTGCAAACCATTTCAATGATCAATAGAGAATTGATATCCCAACCACAAATAATATAACGATTGCTGCATTGGCTGATAATACAGACTTTCAAGTGGCCGCCGAAAAGTTTCACCCCTTCTTGATCTCCTTCAATATGGCTCAATTGTTACGATCAAACAAAGGAGTGTTGGGACGTCCAAACCTAAGAGCTCGCCGCCCCTGGCTTTCGGTATTTACTTTAATGAACAGATGTACGCAGCTAGCGACTTTCGAGTTTACAAAATTATTTAAATTTTAACCTTAACGAGTAATGAAATGCTGGGCAACTGAAGGTTGCCTCACTTTTAATGTTCAATGGAATTAAATTGTTCTATTTCTTACTTACCAACGAAGCACTGGTAAGCAGGGGAAAACAATCACTGTATAGTACATTGGCAAGTTTTACCTTAGTTTTCTTTGGTAGGGAGTAGAGAGAGAGGTACAATTTGGGGTGTTCCTAAGTCCTTGAGAAGCAGACAAAAATCGCAAGCACGCCCCTGAAGGCTGGATCACGACTTTCTTCGGGAAACGGGAAATTTCGGGTGTTCTTGCAGTCCGGAACAAAATCTTCGTTGAACGAGGTTTGAATGTGGCAACAACTTAATGAGTTTTCACGGGGTTAATGGCTGTAATCCGACAGAGGTCAAGAAAACAATTTCCCTAAATTGTCTTTGCTAAAGCGCTATACTCTGCCATTATTTAATCCGACTCAATGTCGAGAATATTCTGTCCCAGGCAAGAAAAGCGATACGGTAACTTAAGTTGGCAGAAGCGCTGCCAAAAAACTCCGGCTCAAAACCACGCGCATTCGCCCTCAGAAGCTTGGGTTCACTCACTTTCAGTACTTGTCGTCGGCGCTGAGGTCTTAACGAGCAACCGGTTCGAACGCAGAAACACAACACGAATATGCAGCAGCTGGAATATTTTGTCATATTACGAAATGTGTTGCAAGCATTCTAGAACAAAATCTTCCAAGTGGAACTTCCGAGCCATTATGCAAAAAAAAAGGATTCTAAGAACTGTTTTCGATCGACGTATACAGACTAAACATACATGTCAGCATTCCCTTTCAGGGGTTTCTAAAAGGTGATCTTACATAAGTTAACCTTTGGAAATAATAAAATAGTAATAGACTTAAGAGCGGCAATTAAAATAAGACCTTAATTCATATGAAGCGGCAAAACTAAGCGAACGTTACACAACATCTGACGACTAATAATATACTAAGGATTCAAGGATCCAAGTCAGCTCAGGGTACTGTAAGTAAACGATAAGTAAACTGTTACGAAGTTTTAATAAATAGAATTCATGTATCACTAAGAAATGAGGTAAAATGCTTTGAGACTATACTAAACTATCAAATACGAAAATAATTCAGAGGACCTATTGCAAAATATTAAGCATGACGTTCCACAGTAAGTACATCAGCAATAAAACTTTCAGTAAAGATTTGAGTTACACCTTTGGTAGATAACGAGATTCGCAGACTAAGCAATGGCTATTTACGAGGCTTATTTGGAAATTAAAGGCCGATCAGACATAAAATAAAATTTTAAAGTTGAAAAAAGTGTACAAATACCCTCCTAAACTTTTTCTCTGCATAGCCACCTTTTAAATTTAAACAACTTATCATATCGCGTTTTTGTATACCTTCGTTATAGCATGTTGCCGCCTGTGACGAAAACCAATTTTGTACAGTCGTTTTGAGAAAATAACCGCGGGTTTTTAAAAGACTCTTAAGATGAAAGAAGAGGTGATACTCTCGGTGCTAAGTAGGAACTGTGTAAAGG
>JABXWE010067508.1:0-11073 GCA_014611495.1 Limonius californicus | reverse complement strand
AACAACATCACCAAAACATAATAAATAAGATGAGATCCAATTTTAAAAACTCTACAAGTTCAAGTAATAACACCTTCAGTACTTCCAGCACTTCAATGAGCAGTAGCCATGTTTCCAGCGCAGAAAATACTAACTCAGTTAAAAAAAACGTAGTATATAATAATTGTAATTTCCATTGTACCAATTTGTATTTAAATTAATAAATTGTTTATATTTACTTAATTTACTCAATAAATAATCGTATCAAATGCAATACGTACTTCAAAATAAATACGGTTATACATCTCAAACTTCCTGCATAATTACAAATCGTGTCAGTTTGACAGAATAATCCTCCCGCTTCGCGGTCGGATTATTTAAACTGTCAAACTGACACTCTTTGTAATTATGCAACAAGTTATCGATGCATAACCTGATTATTTTGAAGTACTTATAGTATTACTACTGATTAGATAAGATATTTTTATGTTCAATTTGACTTACTTGAACAAAAGAAGTGTCTCTGAATGGAGAAATCTTCAAGAAGGTTGTGGCTTTGAATGTAACAACTTTGACAGGAGTTGTTGATCCGCGTTGATCTTTTGTTTTTTAAGTTACTTCAACTTTTTAAAACTTTTTAAGAATATACGTGAAGTTTCAGTATCACATTGTCAACATGAATAGGTCTATTATTGGGTATGTATTTTTTTTTAATTCTAGTGTTGCTAACTTTTGGCCGGTAGTGTACATAATTAAAACTGGTAAAATTTTATTTAAAAGTTTATGTACAATTTTAATAAGTTAAAACAGACTCTATTGTGTGCAGTTTTTTTAAATAAAGATTAGAATAAACTTTGTAATTGTTTATGTAATACACATTTTTGTGGCTAAATTTTTCATTAGGCAAGCTCGAACATATTTTGTATGAAAAATTATTCGATACACAAAGTAGAATGAATATCTTCACACAATATTTTGTAATTGTCATTTGTCATTAAAATTACATATTTTTTTGAAATGGACCCATAACAGGGATATTTTTTAGAAATGTACTTGTAAGATATGTTCTAAAAATAAGTATATCGAGCTTTATATACTTAAAAACCAAACTAAACTGTTTACTGAGGTCAGATCAGATATTCATTGGTTTTTAAATATAAAAGCTTTTGCTGCATCCCTCAAAAGTGACAAATTATGATTCCAAAAATATTTTTTATAAATATCTAAAACATTTTCCTTGGAGAATTTTTTGTATATCTGCTTCTAAGCGAATTCTTTAGTCTCAAAGAATTGAATAAAAACTGTTCTTTTTTTTCTTTTGTTAAAAACAAAAGCGATTTAGAATATATTCTTTTATTTTTATAGGTATTGATACTGAAGCTGAACGTATGGAAATTTTGGAATTACAAAACCACCCATATTATGTGGCGGTACAATTTCATCCTGAATATCTTTCTAGACCTATGTCCCCATCTCCCCCTTTTATGGGTCTCATTTTAGCTACAAAGGATATATTAAAGTCTTACATAGCACGCGGATGCAAATTGTCACCACGAGGATCAGATTATTACGATTCAGGTATGTGTGTTGAATAATGTTAGTGTATTGTTCGATTCTAAAACATTTGTTTTCAATCAGAAGATGACGAATATGGATTGACTGTCAAGCATTTACCTATTTCTCAAGTTCATGAATCAGATAGTAGTAGCGCCTACAGTAGTTCTACAAATATTGTAGATTAATTTTACTAAGGGAGTATTTCAAATTTTATTTATAGTAAGACATGTTCGCGTGTCCTAAGGTAATAAGATTACAGTGCCAATCTATATCTTAATATGTTTCATTCTGAAATATTCCTTTTTGTTAGCTTGTATCTTGGACCACATTAATGTTGCAATTTTAGTGATTAAGATTATTAAATTGTAATTATGTGTAATTGGAGTTTCATATTTTTTCCTAATTTATTTCACTAAAAGACTATCCTTGAGCTTCTGACAAGTTTTAGATCACAAGGCTGGTCATCAATTATTTTTATGTATTTACTGTTTTAAACGTTGCAGTAAGCAGATAATACGTTAACTAAATAAAATAAGTGTACTGTTTTTGTGTAATACATTATTTGCAATCTTTTCTAAAAGTAATAAATCATAAAAGGTTCAGAATAGTGTACGAGAGCTGAAAATAAAGTTTGTGCAATTAATTCATAAAAATCTGATTTTCAAAATTATGATACGGTAATGTGATCGATCACCTTCAAAGTACATTCCAAGTAAACACACATATCTACCACTGTTGTGTCAACCATTAAAATCAGTACTGAAAGTTTAATACTGGAATGTTGGGTAAGGCTGTTGTTACTGCTTCTTTAATTGCTTCAAGTCTCTCCAAAATGAGTTCCTCCGATCAACAATTTCAATTTTGAGAACAAAATAAATTGCTGGAGAATATTTTCATCTTGCAGTTCCTGGTATATCGGTCATCCAAACATCAAAAAAGTTAAACTTAAAATGTTTATTAAAAATAGAATTCATTGTGAAAATAATACCGGGTGTGCAAAGATGTGACATGTGAAACCATAGGTTTACTATTTCCAGTGTTGCCACATGGGGAGAAAAAGCTCTCTGCCAACTTTATTGTCAGACCTCATAGGATCAAGTGAATTCGAGGGAAACGGTTGTTTTTTGAAAAGACTTCAAGTGACTAAAATTACTTTTCATACCATTGTTGGAGTTGTGATGGCAAGTAATAAATTGTAAAGATTTTGCTAAAACATGTACATAATTCAAAATCCTTTTGTATATACTGAATAGTGCCTAAACTCTATTTGTTGAGCATTGAGCTAGAACGTAAACAAACGCTTGACAGGTGTGTTGATTTACCAGCTGTGTATTTACGTAATATTCCTTGCGTTTCTAAATTAACGTTCGCACCGTCAGAATTCTTTTTTAGAAGAATTGGTGGAACCATTTCTTTAAGTAAAGGTGTTTTATGGACTTGGAGACATCTGCATTACTACTATTGACGTAAAAGCAATACGCTGTTAAGTAGTCCAATGCGTGATTGACAAATAGGTGCATCATGTTAAATCCTGCAATCCATTAATTAGTCAGACACAAATAAATACATAATAGGAAAGCATTAAAGGAATAATAAACATTTAATTATTAACAATTAATATAATATAATAATAATTATCTGCTGTGCTATCAATTAACATGGATTGACAGTCAAAATTTTATATATGGTTGGTATTTCGTTCCGAGAAAAAATTCGTGAACCTACACAGAAATTTACCAAGCTCAGAATGCAAGTTTATGAATAAGTTTCGCATATTGTACAGAAAAATTACAATTTGTTTAAAAATGGCACGTACCTTTTTACGAATGGCACGAATTATACAATTTTACTGTTAATTGTTTTTCAATTAAAGTAGTAGGACGCCCCCTACGGTTACACGTTTCTGGAACAACTTGCTCCATTTTAGGAAAATAAGCACTGGGCACTACAAACGCTCCGAAAACCGATAAGCACTGCTCAGAAAGCACACAAGCTTAAACCGGGAATTACGAGTGCAAAGTAAAGGTTTTGAGCGTCAATTACTCCTTAAGTTAAAGTCAAACACGTGCGTTTGTTGACGTTCTAGCTCAATGCTCAACAAGTAGAGTTTAGTCCAGTGATATTTTAAATTTCAGTTCAGTGTAAAATTGTAGAATTATTAATTTTGGTTAAAATCAGTGGTAAGACAGCTATGCTTTGGATGTAATGGTTCGAATCACTCTAGGGGTCGGAAATTTGCCATTGGGGATTAAATTAATGGCACTCCTTGTATTACGGTCGCATTAGAGGAGTACTAAGACCATAAACAAAAACATCCACACACCAAGCAAGTCTAGTATGGTTTCGCACCAACATGGTAACCGTGTTGTGCATAGCACAAACTAGCTTAGCCTTGCCTCACACAGCCTCGACATTGCGCAAGCGGTACAAAGATCACCATTATGATGATGATGCATACTTTCAATTGAATTGTATTTTTTCTATTATAAAATTATGGGAAAATATTTGATTAAATTTGTTGAGAGTGTTTGACAATGTTCGTTAATTTTGTTTTTTATGGAGTTCTACATACTTGTACACTTTTGTCTGCATGTGATACAGTAATGATTGCAAATAGTGTTTATTTACAGTGTTTGTGAAATAATCTGTTATATTTCTAAATCCAGTATTTCAGTGTCCTAATAAGTTTCATGCTCTGGCAAGAATAGTAGCACAACGCAAAAAAGATGTTTTTGACTTCTGGCCGTAGCACCAGTAGACAACCCTTTTCATTTTTACATTAAAAGTACCATAGTACCTGTAGTAATAAATAAATATTGATCTTTTGTAATTAGTACCTTGCAACAATGACTTACGGTTTTAATTATTATTATAAGTATTTAAGTAATTTGTGCTACTTAATGTAACTGTTAAATAATTTTAACATAATTAAAAAGATTTTTCCACAGTTTACTGTATTTTAGTTGTGCCACTATTCATGCCAGAATGTGATTTGTTTTCCAAATAATTTTTAGGAAGATATTGTTTCGTTGGAAATTATTTGGTAATTAAGTATATTGAGATATTGAAACATTAGACCTAAGTACTATTTGTTAACGTTATCCTTATGTATTTTCAGAATTATTTGAATACAGTGAGTACAAAATTGATCAATAGTCAAAATTTGAAACACATTCTTTTGCCAAAACCACCCAAAAAACGACATGTAATTCATACAAAATCTTCTGTTTTACTGTTTGTAATTGTTATTTTCATGAGAATACTGACTGCTATATTATAGCTTACAATTTATACTGTTTTCAGAAACAGATGACGACCATCCTCATAAAACTGGGAAAACTCAAAATCCTAAACAACAGAAATCTGTTTTAACCAATCATATTTGAGATGATTTAATTTAGTTCTTGGGAAAATCTAACTATAGGGTACCTTGGATGCCACTGACAGGTTTGTTATGACAAAGGGTTGAGAAAACTTTATAACTTCAAATTTGGACATGGGATGTCTTGCTTGGATAGTAGACAACATAGCTTTATTGTATCCTTATGTCAAAATTATTCGAGGGACTGGTTGCGTGAATATGGGAGGCTTAATTTGGTTGTTACAGATTGACAGATATTATACAAAATTACTCATTAAAGCTATGCATGATGAGGTTACGTTTTTGTTTACTTTTCAAACGTGATGTAATGAAGGTAACTATGAAATTGTACATTTCCGTGTCTTGATGATTTGCCACCAAATCTCCTATCAAGCACTATGGGGTTTGAACAAATTTATTTGACAGTTTGAAACGATGCCCATGCTAAACTGAAAATCACAATATTTTTGTTGTGTATACATCAATTTGGGCGCATAATGTTATGAGCACGTGCCTAATTAGGCTCATACATCATGTGACGTGTTCATCTTGGTAATACCTAGAATAGTTACAACTTCAAATGCTTTGTGTTTTATAAGGCACGTGCTTTACGGGACTTTTGTTCAGCTTGATGTTCCTACATAGATCACATGGCTAAAATCACGTGATTTCTAAGCATAGTTAAAGAGGAAACAGCCTTAATTAAAGGGAACTCTATGAAATTGTACATTTCTGTGTCTCAGTGATTTGTTGCCACAGTATGATGGAATTTTAACAAATTGACAATTTAAAACAGTGCACGGAATCTAACCTTCACGTACTGCGCGCGCCAGAAACTAAACCAAACCATATGTTTGTGAGTACACTAAGCTAAGCGCATGATGTTACAGGCACATGCCAAATTGATGCAAGTGTACTATGAGTCTATGAGGTTACATTTTATGTCTACTCCATACAAATTTGACTATTCCTACTTATAGATTACATTGAATCACCATTAGATATGGACTTGTGTTCAGTTTAATACACAAACAAATGGTAACATAACCTCAAAATTTTATTAAACAAAAAGACATGAATAAAGAGCTTTCTTCATAAATATTTGGTACTTCCTTAGGGCATATTGCAAAATTATCCTTAATTTGTGTAATTTCGGATTACATTTTTTGTAAGTAATGTAATTGTAGAGTTTTGATTGAATTAATTGTGATTTCATATTAATTACTAAATGATGTCTCTAATTTTAGCAGCTTGTAACTTCCTTGTTTTCGGTGTTTGGATATGTATAACTAACTACGAATTAAGATGTGTAAGTTAAGTAAAGAGACTGATTTTTAAAATATTTTTTATTTGAATAAAATTACAATTCAACATTGTCTCCTTCAAAGTAAATGCCTTAGGAAGCCACACAGCACTGGAGACGGTTCTTCCACTTCTCATAGCAGTGCTGGAACTCGGATACTGGAATAGCCTTCAGCTGGCCGGTTATAGCCGTTTGGATGTTTTCCAGTCTCCCAGAGTGACGTCCCTTGAGGTGTTTTTTCAGTCTCGGGAAAAGGAAAAAGTCACAAGAACTCAAGCCAGGCGAATAAGGAGGCTGAGGAGCCACAGGAATGTTCTCACTGGCCAAAAAATCGTTTATTGAAATTAGTTGTTCTAGATATTTGGTCTCACACCCATGACTCTTTTTCGAAGTCTTTCAAGAACCTCTCTGTAAAAGTGTTGATTAACCATTTGGCCTTGAGGCACAAACTCTTTGTGAACGATTGCCTGGCTATCAAAAAAGCAAATCAGAATGCATTTGATTTTCGACTTGCTCATTCTTGCTTTTTTGGCCTTGGAGAGGTTGAAGGGTGCCATTCCATGCTCTGGCGCTTGGTTTCCGGGTCCGCTGCAAGGTTCATTTTCAATCGGTTCTTTTCCTTCTGAAAATGCCTTAAACCACGGAAAAATCTGGACCCTTGACAACACCGTCTCCGTAGGCCTGCCAAAGTTTTGCAAAGGTTTCCTTTGCACTGTGCCCAAGTCTGAAGCAAAACTTCCTAGCACACCGTTGCTCGAAATTGAAGTCGCTCATTTTCTGAACGCACTAGAAAAAACTATTTCACGAAAAAACTCGCTATGGACCACCAAATGACTAGCGAGTTCAAACTCGTACTGAAGGCGTATCACATGTTAACCTGCCGCCCCTTCCACTCTCGCGTCCTCAGTGTTGCCAGATCGAACGCTGCGCTACCAGTCTCATTACTTAATTTACAAACCTTGTAGGTACGTATTTAAGATTATAAAAATTGCATTCTAGATTACTAACTGAAAATAATTTTACTTTTTTCCTTCATTTTGAAATCAGAGGATAGCTGTAATCTAATTAAATAGTACACTATTATTTAATTACCAAAAATTTAATGTAAGTTTCTAAAACAGTAATAAAATTTTGAAATACGGCAGACATCTACCAATTATTTTTAAATGATGGGATACTTTATCAAGTTATCTAAGTTCGTTGTAGGAGTTATTGTGAAATATGTTTGCTGTTTAGAAATATTCTTATGAACTTTCCTTAACAAAATATCTATACCACATAAAAGAAGATTGAAATTTTAATATATTAATATTATAATATATTTTAATATATATATGTATTTTCGCCCTTCACTATAAAAATCTGTCAATTCCACCCATGGCACCATTTGTCCATATTTCATACACTAATGTTGAGTTGTATAAAAGGTATTTAAGCATCAAGGGCAGTTTACTAGTCAAGGATAATAAATTTGGAAATCCACGAGTCTAACATGCCCCACCCTTGTAAAAACCCCCCAACTATGCTACCGAGTCACTCCCGCTGCTCCAGAATTAATTAAAATTCGGGCCACAACGGGAGTCGAACTCGGGTCAACCGGTTGCGAAGCGGACTCTCGCCCACTGCGCCACCCGGTCGCCTAGAGATTGGAGCTAATTTTTATAAAAATATTTGTATTATTATTTTAACAATAATTAATTTCATGGTAATATTTGACTGTATAAAGATTTAGGTTTGTGTTTAATTTGACAGACGGTTAACTAAGCAGTAATTAATAGTGCAGTTAAACAAGTTTTGTTCAACCCAGTGTATGACTGCCTCTATGAAATGTAAATTATTGACAATGTCATTTTTCTCATGTGATTGCTTATGACTTCATTTGGCGTATAAAAACCAACTTTGGGAATGGTTAAGGTGTTTTGTAAATACCAATTTTTGTCACTTTTTTGTTTGACTATTATGAAAAAAAGATTCGCTCCTTATGTTTAGGTGTTACTGTGGTGCTAAGGTTAAAAATGTTAAAATATTTTAGTGGTTACATCTTTTGAGTGTATTAATGTATTGCATAAAGATACAGATTGAATTTTGTGATTGACATTGAGATCGGATTTTTGGCCAGAAAATAGGCTGGTTAGTCAGATATAAAATACATTAAGATTAGCCCAAAAATATGATAAAGTGGAAGCTTAAAATATGTAATTTGTTAATAATCGTATAAGGTTATTGGGAGCTTTCAATAGAACATAAAAAAAGGAAAACTTTAGTATTGCAGCTGCTTACTAAATTTGAAACTGAATGTGATCTAATTTGATCTAAATGATAGTTAGGCTTAGATAACTATAAAAAACCTAACTGGAATACATCTTAAAATGACAAATAATTGAAATAATTGATACAAAATGTATATAGTACCTGAAAAATATTTATATTTTAAATGGCGACAAAAAAAAGCTGCTAATCAATCCCTTGGGCCAGTTTCTACCTTATGTAGAACTGGTTCCAAACAAAGTATATTATTTTTTGTGTTGTAAAAATTACTTATCCCTATCCGACAGTAAAAATCATGGTAAATTAATTGGTTGTGGGTGAAAAATCCTGCCAGGTTTTATTTCTGGTTGTGTTAGGACTGCTCATTGGCATTGGTGATTAGCTAGCAGAAATAGATTCACCTTAAATAAATTGGTACACAACAAGCAAACAAAAGCCAGTCAGACAGGGTGGTCTCATATTTATATTTTTTATCTAGAATCTGTGTAGCTAGCAGGGTGCAATCAAAATAAACTTTACTGCAGTTGCTTGGTGGTACAAAGCTAATGCTTTGTTAATTCAATTAAAATTTAGAAGACAGTTTTATAATCAAAGTTTATGAAACATATCTGTAAACTAAATGTTGGACCCATTGCAAAACCTGCAGATTATTGCGATGAAGTGGAAAGTTTAAACAAGTCTAATTTTAGACAAGGCAAGTGAACAAACCTTTTATTCATCTATTTAAGATGAGCGTACATATTGTCAAAGCCATATCGAGATAAAGATGCTGGTTGATTGATAAAATAGTAGTAGTAGTGTATTTAATAAGAACAAGTTTTACTCATATTGGTAATTCTGACTAGTGGGCCTACAAACGTAATTAAAAGGTAAATGCCCTAAAATCTGGTCTCCAGTGATTTAAGTACATTCTGGACGATGTGTAATTGCATTTTTATTAAATAATATAATTTTAATTGTTGCATTTACTAGAACTATTGGGAACATTTTGTAATAATTCTAATTTTACTAAAATCGTTGTTTTACTTTCATACTTAATAAATGTTATATTTCTCCTGTACTTTCTTTTATAAGTGTTTAGCATTTATAAGTAACATTTGAAAATAATTACGAAACCTACAAAAGCATTGCCTGAAAAAGAAAATCCTCTTGATTCTTTATTGGAAGATCTTAGAGTATAAGAGGAGAGCTTACTATGATTGAATTTAAACAGTACCTACTTAATACGAGGTCTATCTTTTAAATAAGGTCCGTTTTTTAATAAGAAGAAAAATACTGTAAATGTCATTAAAATATATTTTTTCCATATTCTACATACTTTTATCTACTTTTCTACATAATTTCCATTTTTGTTCAAACATTTGTCATACCGCTCAACAAGTTTTTGAATTTCGACGTCAAAGAAATCTGCCGCCTGTGAAGAAGCCCAATCCATGACTGCAGTTTTCACTTCTTCGTCGTTGAACCGTTGACACCAAGGAACTCCTTTAAGTACCGAAACAAGCGAAAATTACTGGGTGCAAGGTCTGGACTGTAAGGTGGATAATCCAGTTGTTTCCATCCAAAAGACCTGATTAGACCTTGTGTTTGTGCAGAAACATGTGGCCTTGCATTGTCATGGAGCAACATCACATCGGAAGACAGTAGGCCATGTCGCTGGTTTTGTATGGCATGCCGGCGTTTTCTCAAGGTCACACAATACGCATCAGAAGTGATTGTTGTACCTCTCGGCATAAAATCCACCAACAAAATCCCTTTCCTGTCCCAAAAGACAGTTGCCATAATCTTTCGTTCTGAAATTGTCTGTTTTTGGCTTTCACTCTGGTTGGCGACGATGTGTGTCGCCATTCCATTGACTGTTGCTTGGACTCTAGAATCATGTGAGACACCTAAGTCTCATCTCCTGTAACGATGTGGTTTCTTGCAGTCAAGAAACGAATTACAGATCGTATGTCACAGTCAGCAGCCGACTCAATTTTCTTAAACATAAACTTCTACACCTCAGCACACAGACAGACGATACGGCTGCAAATGGCGTCTAAACGCGCGCAAAGCATGCTGGAGCAGACGCGCAAGCGTACTGCGGCGATCGCGCGTCGTTCTCACTCTCATTCATAAACGGACTTTATTTAAAAAATACCCCTCGTACATGTTTTCTATGCACCTAGATAATAGTAATTATACACCAAGGTACAGAAGCAATTTTTCTTAGCCGAACATTATTATGATCCCGAGATGCGCAGCATCGAGGGGAATAAGTTGTGAGGCTAAGAAAAAGCTTCTGTACCGTGGTTTATATATTATTTTTTTCCACTACTAGAACATTTAACGAATTTTCCAACAATAATTTCTGCATTTCTTTTGAATTAAAAGCGATCCAATAAGTATCAAGGTAGTTTTTCACAGAAAACAACTGAAATTTGACATTGACTTTACTTTTAATTTTATTATTTGCACGATTTGTCAAAATGGAAGATGATGGTGATTGTACTCCTCCCGAAATTAGAAAAGAAGCTGGGAAAATCCAGTACGACAAATTACTATTATTATCCGGTCGTGGCGCGAAATTTAACGCTTTTCTAACGTTCTTTCCTACTAAAAAACG
>JABXWE010067505.1:0-14050 GCA_014611495.1 Limonius californicus | reverse complement strand
ATTCGCCGAATGCCCAAAACGCCGACTCTATATTTCGGATGTTCAAAACGTCGACGAGGCCCATAATGCCGACTACTGTTCGAAGACCATTTCGGCGACTAAGGCTAAAACGCTGACCAGTGTTAACCAACGCCACAGAGATTGATAACTTAGCATCGAAGACGAAAACGGGCGAACCTTGGGTGTCCATGAATATTAATGTTTCGTAATGAACACTTTGTCAGATTCGACCAATATGCCAAAACGATATCATGATCAAAACGGCAACCATGCTCAAAACGCCGAATTGCCCTAAGGGACACTTTGACGACCACGACCATGACGTCGAAATAAGATCAGGACCAAAACGTCGACCATGTCCAAAACACCGACAGAAGAATGTGATTAAAATGCCGAACTCTCGTAACGCCTACTTAGTCGACTACAACCAAAACGGCGGTAACTGTGTATATTTTAATAATGTACATTCAAATTCAAGTTACCTGGTAGGATAGAAGACAAACATTAACACGTTTTTAGTATTAAATATCTAGGGTGACGCACTACTGTTAAGATGTGGAAAATATCAAGTAACTTCCACACAGGTAGATTAAATAAATGTGTCGTTAATAAGAGGTTTTCAAGTAATAACCGTTTCGTATTATTTAGGTAAGCACGTGCAGGGTAGAGTACACGTACAAAAAAGCACACAACCGTATTTTGCAAAAAATGTCTTCGTTCTTATTTAATATTGAATTATTCTTGTTCACAAATAAATTCCAATAAAAGGCAACGTAGGTAAATTTTTGCTATTTTAATGGGAAACTATGTTGACATGTGAATTAAAATTGTTGAGAGCTTTTCCATCTTGAACAACAATTTTTGTAAACCAAATGATGGTCGGAATTTCCAGAGTTTGCATGGTGAGCAGGTAAGTGCCCGTTGCATATTCATTCAGAGAAGTAACAAAAAGAAACAAAATATATATAATCGAAATTTTGCAATTAGTTGTTCGTAACATACCCCTGCAATAGCAACAACACAACAGCTTCAAGTGCAGCCAGTTGATAAAAACGTTAGTGTGGTAGATTCAGCAAAAAAAAGTCCACTAGAAGATTAAACACCCACAATTTGAAAATAAAAGATAGATATCTTGTTTGTCATTCTGTCCATTATATCCATGGAAATAAAAACAAGCCTTTAAGGTTTAGTAACATTTCACCTCAAAAAGAAACAGAAAATAATAAATTCCATTTATACAACAAAAAGAGTATATTCGCCTAAACAAAAGCAGAACAGGTCGGAAACGGTTTATCGCTTACAATGCATCGCAGTCTGCAGTATTCAACATATATTTTCAACGCTAATGAATGTCTTTAAACATTCACTTAAATCATTAAAATTAGTTCTGCTGCAACAGAAATATTCTGGATTTTTTTATAATTTTTAGTGCTAAAAAGATTTTAAAAATAAATAATTTGACAATACATTATAAAACTTAAAATTGTAAGTCAGGTATCATCACTTTCAGATCAATCACTCTTAGCATTGGAAATTAAAACATAACCAAAATAATTTTGTCCTATCTAAAACTAAATTTAATACTTTGGGAGAGTTGAAAATCATACCGTTGTTTGGAAAACATTCATGTTGAGAACTACAGACTGCGGGCGTCTGTGTAGTGAGTGACGAAAGATAGCAACCGTTTTGCCGAAAATTCCCGAACGCCATAAACGTGAAAAACAGTAGATTGTGTTATTCTACCTTAACGAAATAAATACTCTTGCTCGTATAAACGAAAACGAATCCTGTCGATATAACCCTTGTCTGAATTTAAACTGTACTAATACCGCACATAATTAAAAATAGTTCCTAGTCTTTTACGCGCAACTTGCGAATAATCGCATATCTGTGCGAGTTTCATATTTCACTCAAAAATTATGCAAGTGCGTAAGCCACCACATGCCACTTTCAAATTTACTTGCAAAGCTATTCCATGTTCTCGTATTTGTTGGTAATTATTATTGCTGTCCAGACCGCCAATATGAAGTTACTACAATCCACAAATGCAAAACTCCATTGTTGCCAAACAAAACAGAAGTTATGATAGCACAACTAGCCACAATGCAGAACTGATATCACGTAAATGTTGAAAACGTTAACAAAGTTCTTAGAGTAAAATAGTACAATAACGGAAAAAGTTTGAGGGTACCAAAGCAATCATGTCAAAAGAAATTAAACTACCTACTGAATTTCAAAAAGCACCCGGTGTCGACCTCATAACAGGAAAGAAAGTTAAAATAATTATCAAGGAATGGTGTAAATAGTATTGTTGTTATATACACTATACACACTGTTAGGAGCTCTTGGCAATAATCTTAGTCGCCGGCCCATCATGTCTCAAAGATGTTCGATCGGCGATAAGTCCGGTGATCGTGCAGGCCAGGGCAACATTTGCAATTGTGCCTGTTGGAGGTACGTTCTGGTAATCTTTGCCGTGTGTGGACGTGTGTTATCCTGTTGGGAAATACCGTTTGGCAACGTCTGCATGAATGGTACTAACACCGTTCTAGGACATTATGAATATAGCGATGAGCATTTAAAGTGCCTGGGACGAACACAAAAGATGATCTACCGAAACAAATCGCACCCCAAACCATAACTCCAGGTGTTAAAGCTGTATGGCGTCTTTTAACAAAGTCTAGATTTCGTCTTTCTCCTCGATGTGGACGTACCTTCCTACGGCCGTCATTTGCCCATAAACAAAATCTTGATTCGTCACTGAAGACAATGTAGTTCCATTGCTGATTCCAATGCTGCCGTTCTTGACACCAAGCAAGCCTAACAGCCTTGTGATGTGCAGTTAAAGGGAGCCTTTGGAATGGAGGATAGGATCGCAGTCCAAAAGAAGAGATTCTTCTGTAAATTGTTGCCATTGACACGCGGCGGTGAAGAAGTCTCATCCAGTCTACATAAACACCCTTGTTGTTTAAAAGCGGTTTCGTGTAGTCTTTTTTCGAAGAGGTCGATCTTCACGAACATTGCTGCTACATGGAGGTCTACCAGCTGGACGATGTTGCTGAATACCTTCTTCTGACCAAGCAGACCATATTCGTGCAACTGTAGTGTGGTCCCGATTTAGCCTTCTACCAATTTCACGAAAAGAAAATCCAGCTTCTTTCATGTCGATAATTCGACCTCTATCAAAATCGGAAATGCGGTTAAAATTTCTACGTTGTCTTACTAGAAGCATTTTAAAACATTAATTCTGTCACAAAATGTAACAAATCTCGAAACAATTAATTAATCTTTACTAGATATTATTTTGTTTCTAAGCAACAAGGTGATGAGAGACAGTAGACGAACACCACAACCACTTAATTTTTTTAATAGAAATAGTGATCATTTCATACACAATAATAAAACATTATTTTAGCAAATTTTCAAACACGTAGCTTTATTTTTAATGGGCGGTGCTTTTCATATGAAACTGAGCATATATTCAATGCCATCTTAAGACTGAGATATTGGCCAATGAAGGTAAATGGACAAAAATAAAAGCACAATATTTACACTCAGAAAAGACCGCAGCCCAACTATGCCTTTTCATTTGCTTTCGGAATTTTTCTAAATGTTCTACTTTAACTCACGTTTGTGGTTCGATTTTGGTTGCTGTATCGTGTGTATGCTGGGTTGCATCAACTACTTTTATGGAGGGATAATTTATCTGGTCATTCAGCATTTATTTAAACTCGTTATTCTATCATATCATTCATCATTGTATTACCTTGAAATATCTTTAGTGCGCCAGTTTCTGTCAGTCTTATTCAAATACGATGTTTGAAAACTTGTCTCTATTAATTTTCGGTCAAATTTTTGTTATAATTTAACTTCCATTTCCTGCAAAAAGGATTCGTTCATCATTTCACCATTGTACGAGGGCAGCCTTTTAAGTTTTTACAAACGACCACTAGGTGGCGCTATTGATACTATTGATTACTATTTTCGTAAATTTTGACATTTGTTATTGTTAAAACAGTGGCATCTTAGAAATTGACCTAGTAGTTTTTTTACAGTGAGCGTTTAAAAAATCGATTTTAGTAAAGGCCTATCACAACAATGCATAGAATCGCTTTGTTCAACTTTTGGTAATAAAGTACCATCAGAAAAGACTGCTTACATTTGGTATGCAGAATTGCATCGTGCTTGTGCGTCCGTCAGCGATGAATTTTGTGAAGGTCGACCAAAATCGGTTGTTAGTCCAAAAACAATCGATGCTGTGCCCAACATGAATGAAGAAGATCGGCTGATGACTTACAGTGAGATAGAGGCATCCTTAGGTATATCGAAGACTACGGTACATTCGATTTTGCATGAACATCGCGCTGTGAAAAAGATCTGTTCCCGATGGATTCCGCATAATTTGACCGAAGCTCAAAAAAGGATTCGTGTTAATTGGTATAAAAAATGCTCAAATAATTTGACCGCGGAACTACAAAATCCGTATAGAACATCGTAACAGATGACCAAACTTGGTTATATTCGTATGAACCGGAAACTAAGCAACAATCCACTGTTTGGGTGTTGCAAGATGAACCGAATCCCACAAAAGTTGTTCGTTCACGAAGCATTTCCAAGAAAATGATCGCTTGTTTCTTCGGTTGTACTAGGCATGTCAAAACCATTCCTTTAGAGGATCCAAGAACAGTTAACGCTGAATAGTGTACAACAATTTGTTTGCCAGAAGTCATCGACGAAATCAGGAAAAACAACCGGAAACGTAGCATCATTCTTCGTCATGATAATGCCAGCTCTCACACAACATGTGAAACAATTGATTATTTGAAGCAGAAAAACATGGAATTAATGTCTGTTATGCACCTGATTTATCGCCTAACGATTTCTTTGTGTTCCCGAATGTCAAACAAAAAATGCGATTTTCATCACCTCAAGAAGCCGTTGAAAGCCTTCAAAAACCATGTCTTTGAGGTACCAACTTTAGAGTGGAAAAAATGTCTCGAGAATTGGTTTAAACACATGCAAAAGTGTATAAATTTTAAAGGCAAATATTTTGAAAAGCAATGAAACTGTTTGCTCCGAAAAAATTTTTATCTTTCCTAGTTTTTGTAAAAACTTAAAAGGCGCCCCTCGTATGACATATTTCCGGGTTGGCAAAAAGCTTTTTTAAACATCATTCAAATATTCTAGTCTAATGTTCGAAGAAACGTAAAATTTAGTATCACAAAAACGAATTTTTCTTTGTCTATAACGAGGAAGTACTTACTAATGAAACTGAAATGTCCGAACGTTGAAGTCACAGTGCAAGTACAAAGTGATACGGATATGACTTGCAAACTTTTGTCAATGTATGCTAATTTTAATCAGCGTTCTAATTATTATACATGAATTACGCATTTGTACAAATATTAGCTCAATTAAACTAAGTAAAAACCAAATACAGAAAAGGAATACAAGAAACCGCAGCATATTTCATGCAGGTTTTGTTTAAATATTTACCTACCCATAATTTAATATGCAGTTCTTTATTGTACTAACCAGGGTATAATAATTACATAACACGTAGGTACATATATGTGCATTTAATTTAAACATTGGTTGCATTTTTCTGCGTTGCAGTGACGGATTCAACAGAATGAGAATAGTTCAGAAACATTGACAGTATTTCAAATGTATAAGATTTATCCAATAGATTTGATGAGTTAAAACAATGAACAAATGTATACAGAGAGATCCATTTACTATAAGGACCGATGCATTCCAAATTATACATTTCACAGAAATGCGATTTCTGAAATTATACAGATGTAACTTTTACTCAAACATACAGGGTGGATCACAAAATTTTTACGAGATGCCCCTAAAATGAATACTAAAAAATTAAAATTTTATCCTTATCAACCTACTTGTATTAAGATCTAAATGAATGCGAATCCTGTTATAGATTATAGTTTTGTGAATGTCAATTTAGCCTTATTTTTAAATTACATTCTGTTTACTGCAAACAGATAAGAGCCTTGAAATTAGTGGAGGTAATTTTAATCATTTACTATAGTAATGAGTTAATCTTCAAAAAGTTTCAAATCTTCTAACATATGTACAGCTTCGTTTATGTCAGCTTAGCATTAAGTAAAATTTATATGTTCATCATATCTGATTAGTAAGCAGGTTAAAACGTCATTGTTTTTTAACTGTGACACTTTATGTTGAAGTGCCCGTTGCCATGACAAATTTAACTTAATATTTCAATTCTACCCAAAGGTAAAAAAGTAGATTCCAATAATAAATCTCGAAGAATATTAACTTTATTTGTAACAAAATAGAACTTTACACTTATTTATTATTGGATATTTTATACTTACTTACGACGGGCAAGTTCTTGAATTTGTTGTGAAGTGGAACCAATCAACAAGCCGTCGAACTGCATCGTCCCAAACTCATTTCCAAAAAGATACAATTCACAGGTTGTTAAGGAGAAATGGTTTCAAGGCCTCAAAAGTCCAAGTTTTGCATGATGGCTATAGGGAGTTGCAAGTCAATTTTGATCAACATTGAACCACATTTCATTGAAAAGATTTTGTCCAATGATGAATCGTAAATACTTGTGATCCGCATGAATGGAAGAATAAAAACCCTCACTTAATACGCAAGAGATCTTATCAAAGACGATTGTCAATAAACATTTGGGCTGGGTTCTTAAATAATAAAGTAATTGGTTCACACGTTCTATCTAACCGACTTAACTCAGCCTTCAGTATCTTCAGTTTTTAATTAAAGATTATCACTACTATTGCTCGATGAAGTTTCATTATTAATCACACTAAACTGTTGATTCCAACATGATGGCGCACCGTTACATTATGGAATACAAGAGCTGGATTGGAAGAGGTAGACCTATACCTTGACTTCCCAGATCACCGGATCTGAATCCGTTGGATTCCTTTTTCTGGGGTCATTTAAAATAAAATGTTTATCGCGAACCTGATGTGAATCCTGAAGATGTCGTAGGTCGTATTCACGCTGTTGTGGCCTCAATACTCGAAAATATGCTGCAGAGGGTTCGCGTTTCCGTGGTAAATCGTGCGAATGTGCCTTGAAGTAATAGGCAACCTATTTGAACACATTTTGTAACAACAAATGTAAACCTTATCTTTATAGCTATTAAGATTCGTTTTTAAAAAATGTAAGTGTAAATATTTGGTTTTTTATTAATAACTCGATAACGAAGAATAATCTGACAAATTTCCATTCTTGATTTTCGTTTTGTTTTAGCTCCTTGAATCAAATCCCAAACTATGGGCGTCGATTTTGGGATACTCAATTAATATCCAGTAGCAACTTAAGGAATATGTAATTTGGGTTGCATATTTTTATGCTGCTGATATCCTGGTCATGAGGGTAAGTGTAAAATACTAACCGGTAGAGGATACATCTAACGCCACATCTAAGAGACTTACCATACAAATATCAAAGCGATTAATTTGTGGATATACAGTGAAAAAATTTGATTCAATTGGTTGTGAAGATACTTTTTAAAATATTCATCTCATATATATATTCGTGACACAATTTTTTTCTCAACTTTAACTACTTTCGACAGTTTTAAGCCAATATTGAAAACTTGTAACAATGTAGAAGATTTAAATAAGTAATACAGTGGATTCCGCTTAGTTAGAACACGTTGGGACTACAAAATTTTGGCCCAATTAAGCTACTGGTCCAAATGTGATTAGTTCCATAAAATTAAAAAATGAAAAGAATTTCTTATGCTTGCGTAAATTCTTGAACAGAAATATAAATTTCAGAAAAATAATATCTAATAATATGTGTGGTGGTAATTCAGTTGGTAGAGCGCTCGCTTTCTGAGTAAAACGTCGATTCTGGCTTGGGTTTGAAACCTAAGCAGTACTATGCACATTTATGAAAATCTTGTCTGCAATGTCCCAATCCGGCTGGCAACCGTAGGATTTTAATGCTAAAAATCTTCTCTGGAATTTCTATCGTTTGGATTCGACTTAAAACTGTAGGTCTTTCTACCCTAGCGCTGAGGAGAAACACGTGGCAGAGAAGAGGCCGATGCCCAGCAGTTGGACAAAAAGGCTGTCAATGAATATGTATAATAAAATAATCTAAATAAAAAATGTAAATTCTGAAACAAAAAATTATAATAAATTTCAGAACAAAATAGAACGAACCAATTATAAAAAATTATAAATAATTTTTTGCAGTAAAGCAATTTTTTTTGAAAGTGTAAAGACATTTGTTGGCATCTTGGCAAGGGCTATAATTTTATAAATATAATTGTGAAAATGTGTACCTATACATACGCCACCTAGCTATTACCGAATGTACGACAACTCCTCCATACTATGGATGGCTACGTGTGAATCCCCGGCAGCGCGTTTGCAGCAATCCTCTTATGTCTGTTAAACAAGACATAAAAGAAACAGATTCAAGTGCTGTTATCGGTTGCATTTCGTAAAGAATACATATTAAACTGTTTGCAAATTTTTTTCTTGTGATAATAAAATTTTGCGTTTGTATTACATGTTTTGATCTGAAATTTACTGCTGTTAGGCAGTGGTTTTTGCCTACTGTGAATATTACTTAAATGTACGCTCCACAAATAAATATTTACAAAAGTATTCGTAGCTCATAACAGCATCTATTAATAATGCATGTTTAGGCGGGAGGGTGACAAAGTCCACCTGATCATGTGTTGTTGGAATGTTAAGAGTAAACACTGACAACCGGGTGTAAAATACCAGTCTACAAAATGCAGTGTTGTTGATAGTGAGGCACAAGGTTGCATGTTTTTGGTGTAATAACTAAGTAATAGCGTTTGCGAACCTACTAAATTAACTAAATGATTGAGACGCGATCATCCTATAGTCTGAGGCAAGGTGCGAATTTAGTGTTACCACTTATGTGTTTATACATAAAGCTGGGCTGCAATTGCAATATCAGTTAATATAAGCAGTGACATATTATTTACTTATTACATGTGATTTACAAGCAACTCCGCCGTGGCCGGTCCCAAGCCCGGATGAGAAAGGAGGAGGGTTTGTGGGTGAGGTTAGCAGCCTGCCTACAGTAAAACAACCCAAAGCTCAGAGCACCAGCGAACATGCCTCGGATGATAACGGACGGAACTTATCGTTGACGACTACTGCACGAAAAAGGAAATCGAGTAAGTGGAAGAAGAATATACTGCGCATAGCATGTTGGAATATAACATCATGGTCAAAACGAGATCAAGAAATTCTTATGGATATGACACACCACAAAGTGGATCTGTGTGCATTATCTGAGACCAAAAAGAAAGGGTGCGGAATAAACAAATATGGAAATTATATATTAATATATAGCGGCAAAGACAAAGGAGATTGGGCCTCTTCGGGGGTTGGCTTTCTCGTTCATGAGAAGTTCGAACATAACATTACTAATGTCGATTACATTAACCATAGAATATTAAAAATAACACTAAAATTTGGAAATATGAGCATTCATCTAATATCTGTATATGCCCCAGATGTCAATAAACCCAGAGCAGAAATAGAAAGCTTTTACAACGATCTTCAATGTGTACTGGACAGAACTACAGAGAGTGACAAAATTTTAATAATGGGAGACATGAATGCCCGAATAGGAAACGCAGTAATACCTGATGTAAAACAACGATTTAACGAAGAAGTAATTAACGATAGTGGTGTACAACTGCTGGAATTTTGTACCTTTAACGCACTGCGTATAAATAATACATTCTATGCCCATAAAGACCAACATAAATACACGTGGGAAAATTCAAGGGGACAAAAATCGACGATAGATTATATAATATCTAATAGAATGATACATCCTACACAAATATTAGATGTGAGAGCACTAACATCTCCTAATATTGGTTCTGATCATCATATGGTACTCAGCAAAATGAGGATGACGGCACAATTGAACAAAAAACCAAAACCTAAAACTATAGAAAAGTTGAATGTGGAGTTACTACATGATGAGAGCACACGAACACTATACGAAGAAAGATTAAAAGCCGCAATAATTGATAATCCCATTATCGACGAGGACGATATCAACTCTAGTTGGAGAAAATTAAAATGCCATATAATAAACGCAGCACAACAAGCTCTCGGGACAAGGAAAATAAGAACTCAAACAAAAAGTAAGAAAAAGCCTTGGTTTACAGAGGATATTAAACTTCTAGCTCAAGAAAAAAGACAAGTATATCTCAGATATCGAAGTAACAAAACAGCACTTGAGCATCAAAAGTACGTGGAAGCTAGAAATAGGACAAATGCGCAAATCAGAAGCTTGAAACGCGATTATTGGATGGCTTTCACTAAAGGAATAGAGCACGATTTGTATGGTGCGCAAAGAAGAATATGGGGAATTCTTAAGAGACAGAAGAGAAACATTAATGAGTACATACAGATCAATAATATAAATAAAGAGCAATGGACCAAATATCTGAATACTCTGTTCCAAAGCGACGAAGAAGAGGTAGACGACTTGGAACAATTATTGGACCGCCATCAAACCCCCAATACAACAATTTTTACGTATGAACAAATCATAGAGGCCATGAAAAATCTTAAAAATCGAAAAGCACCAGGTACCGACACCATACCCAACAAACTCTTGAAATACGGAGGCACGACACTAGCTAGAGAATTAACAACGATGTTCCAGCAAATATTAGAAAACTCAAGGATACCAGAAGATTGGAGAACAAGCGTGACAATCCCTATTTTTAAGAAGGGTAATAAAAATGATCCATCGAACTACAGGACAATATCACTTTTAAATACAACAGCTAAGTTATTTACTGGTCTGATTAGAAATGAGCTAAACAGAACATTAGACATAAGTGAGGAACAACAGGGCTTTCGTAAAAATAGATCAACAACCGATGCCATCTTCATTGTACGACAGATAACAGAAAAATCACTAGAGTACAACAAACCTGCATATATGTGTTTTATTGATTTGACGAAGGCGTTTGACCGGGTGCGACTAACTGATGTGTTGCAAATTTGTCAAGAAAAAGGAATATCGAACGACATAATTAAAATAGTGAAAGATCTGAATCCGAGAAACACAACTCGGCTAAGAATCAACAATGAGTTAACCGAAGATGTCGCTGTTCGAACAGGAATTAGACAAGGAGACAGCCTTAGTCCGATGTTATTTAACCTAGTTATGGATAAGATAATTACAAAAACAAAAGCATCTAGCAGCGGCTATCAGCTGAACACGGGTGAAATCAAAGTAGTTTGTTACGCGGACGACGCCGTAATTATATCAGAAGCCGAAGACAATCTGCAGCGACTGTTGCAAGCATTTAAAATAGAAGCAGGAACATACAATATGACCATATCAGTAGATAAAACAAAAAGCCTGGTTATATCGAAAGAGCCTCGAAGATGTAAGCTTGTTCTTGACAATCAGAATATTGAGCAGGTAATGTCATTTACCTACCTGGGAACACACATATCCAGCCAAGGTAACCTAGCAATAGAAGTGACTGACCAAGTAATTAAAGCTACAGCTGTGTCGGGATGCCTCAAAGATCTTATATGGCGAAATGAGTTCCTAAATATAGAAAGCAAAGTGCGAGTATACAAAACGTGTATAAGACCTATAATGACGTATGCTGCTGAGACTCGTGCTGAGAACTCTAAAATGAAACGCCTGTTGCGAACAGCTGAAATGAGAACATTACGTACAGTAGCTGGAAAGACGTTAAGAGACAGGGTAAGGAGTCAAATTATAAGAGAAACGTGCCAAATCCAAGATGTTGTAAGATGGATAAGACAGCGCAGGAGAGACTGGAACCAACACATCAGTCGTATGAACAACGATCGACTGGTCCGAATAGCTAGAGATGGAAAAGTCCATGGAAAGAGGCTTCCGGGAAGACCGTTGAAAAGATGGAAAGAATGTTGGCAATCCACATCACAGGAAAATGCAGGAAATAACAGGCCTTAAGGCCTAAATCAAGTTGAAGAAGAAGAAGAAGATTTACAAGCGCTGGATCCTATTATTGTTATAAAAAATTGGTGTGTCTATGTAAGTAGTTTTTGTAACAGTAGCATAGTGAATACGAGTAGATAAAGTGTGTGGCATATCTAATTTAAATTACGTAGGAATCTTTCGGGAGGTAGTCAGTTGGCAGAGGTGGCATCGAAAGTGCGGCTACGTCAAATTATTATTATAAATCAATGCTAGGATGGCTTCGACTGACTTTTACGCGGGGGAGTGGACATTAATTATACTCTCCCCTCTGGAGGATTGATACACCAGAAAGTATGCATAATTATAGTAATTACTCTATTACGAACGGCTGCGGCCACAGCAGCTAGCCGGAAGATTGGCATCCATATCCTATTCGAATCCCAATCTAAAGGTAGGGGGCTAAACAACTCTCGGTGGGCACAACTGTTCAATAGGTAGTTATTGACAGATCAGGAAACCTGTGTTTTATTATCTGTTGCATGTCGCCTGCCTGTCGCAGCCAGTGAATTCTGATAGCATCCACTGTTTGTTTACCCAGGAACTGCATAAATGAAATGCAGAATGCTGCAACTGTATTTAAATTCAAAATTCAGTAATTTTATACGACCCCCGTACGGTCGACTCTATACTGGCTCGATTAAACGGAATGGTGTCCCAAATAAGCGATGTAAATTGCTATTATTTTTTTATTTGATTCCTGTTCTTTCAGGTTTGGCTCAAAAAAGTGGTTGCCCTGATTAACCGGTTGCTCAATTAACCGGAATTTAATTTATATTTTTTTGTTAGATTATTTATAACTTTACAATCTGTCACGAAGTGACATTCAGTAAATATCTTGACATAGAATATAGGACATGTAGAAAGTTTTCCAATGACAAATTCCCTTACATTACTCATTCAGAGTTGAATATAAACAATTATTTGTAGATAAACAATAAACAAATGATCAAAGGAGCAAATAAACAAACAAATGTTTTGTCTCTACACTTTACCTTATACGAAACGATATGGGAGATCCATTGGTTTGAATCTTTTGAGCCTAGGCTCTTCATCGTCAGAGTCGAGTAAACACTCCACTAGTGAGTTTGGATGGGCACTAAGCCTATCACGATAGCGAACACTGCACTTTAGCATTTCTTCGTTTATTGTGGAGATACCTAGGTCCTGCCGGCTTATTTCGTTCGGAACGAACCATGGGGCGTTTACTAAAAATCGCAGCACTTTTGATTGGAATCGTTTCATGATGTCTATGTTCGAACTGCTTGCTGTTCCCCATAGTTGTATTCCGTAAGACCAAATAGGCTTAATAACCAATTTATATAGTAACACTTTACTCTCAATTGATAGCTGTGAACTACGTCCTAGGAGCCAGTACATTTTCCGATATTTCAAACCCAATTGTTTTCTTTTTACGAAGATATGTTTTTTCCATGTAAGGCGCCTATCTAGGTGCTATTCCTAAGTACTCGACCGAGTCTTTGTAATGTTCTCGCGCCTAAATTTCGAAGTTCGTTCAGACAAATGAAGCGACGCAGTACGAGTTTGAGTTCAAAATTCTGCGGGGAGGGAATTGGAGGTTCGAAAAGGCAGTTTCCCGTAATTAGGTCAGTGGGTAAAATATAGTCAACTTTGCCGGACGTTCTGCGTGAATTGTGAAGTTTTATTGAAATCGTTGGTCGATTGGAAATTAGTTTTTCGCTTTGTACTTCACTTCACATAGGAGCTGTTCCTATTGTTGCAGGGAAAAAGTCTCCAGGAAATTATATTTTCCATTATAGAATTTACTCCGGTAAAGAAGATTTGTTTTGGGATAAGCCAGAGTCCATCAACTGGTGAGTTTGTTATAGCCAGAAATCATTGTCTTATCGTAATCTTCAGAACGTTTTCCTAATCTCAAATAAAATTTAATTAGGCAAAAAGTCGTACATCGGGACTTCCAGAAATTAAGACACCATAGAAAAACTCTACATTACTACGTAGTGCGGAATTTACAAGCTGTCCTGATCGAATAACCTTGGGAGGT
>JABXWE010067492.1:0-11902 GCA_014611495.1 Limonius californicus | reverse complement strand
TATATGTAGCTTTAACATAAAAAAAAAACTAGAACATGGCAAGGGACAACGATTTAATGTAAAATAATCGATTAATCAATTATTTGATTCATTATTTCGTTAAATAGTTAAAAAAGACCATAAATATATTTAAGAGCAAGGCAAAGGACAGTGATGTAAAATAGTCTATTATTCTATTTCATGATCGATTATTTCGTAATGTACAATATATGAATTTTTAACATGATAAGGAAAAGTAGGGTATATGAATGTAAAATAATCGATTCATCGGGCAATCAATTATTAAATTAATCCATTATTTGATTAATTTTTCGATAATTGTTAAAATAATGAGAACACATATTTTTGACACATGATAAGAGAATCACGGCGAGCAACATTTTTTGTAAAATACTCTATTAATCGATTATTTCGGAAATAAATTACGATTTATGTATCTTTAACGTGATAATAAAAACTAGAGTGGCGACGACCAGCTCATTAATGTAAAATAATGGATTAATCAGTCAATCGATTATTTAATCAATCCATTATTTCGTTAATTACTTCACTAATTAATTAAATAATGAGAACAGATATATTTGACAAGTGATAAGAGAAATGTGGCATGTAAAATAGTCGATTTGCTAATCGATTATATCGTAAATGAATTATGATATATTTATCTTTAACATGATTAGGACAAGGCGACGAACCCAATATTAATGTAAAATAATTGATTAATCGGTAAATTAATAATTTGATTAAGCCAGTATTTGATTTATTATGTCACTAATTAGTTAAACAATAGAAATAGCTATTTTTGATTCATACTAAGAGCAACATAACGAAAGACAGCGATGTAAAATAAGTCTATTAATCGATTTGCTGCTATTTTAATTAATTCATTATTTGTATAATCTGTCATTTGGGGTAGGACGGTGGTAATGATGCTAGGGCTGTATACAATAATCGATTACTGTAATTGCTTAGTTTTTGTAGGCAACATATCTATTTATACATTAATGAGCGTTTTGTGCGTGTAATGAGTATCATTAATGGATGTTTCGATTACTCAATTGCTCTCCCAATTAAATTGATTAATTAATGGATGTGATCTACTGTTTGTTTATTGTAATTTATTTTAAAAATTGTGTAGTTGTTAATATTTAAATATGGTTACTAACTGAATTTCTTCATATACAGGGTGTGGTGTTAGCTCAGTTGGCACTACACTCGTTTTCTGGGCAAAACGTTGACTATGGCTTGGGTTCGATTCGCCAGCATTATCTCGGCAATTCATAATAATCTTGTGCTGCAACCCACCATACAGCGTATCCCAATCCGATGGGTTATAGTGATGCAAAAAGCCTTCTATGGAATGTCTGATATTAGAATTCCATGTTAAACTGTAGGTCCCCGCGTGTTTCAACCTTAGTGTTAAGGAGAAACATGTGGCAGAGAAGAGGTTGGAGACAATAGGAAGAAAAGGCTGTTGGTGACGACAAGCTATCAATTATAACAAAATCCAATTTGGCTATTTTTTTAAATTTTTAAGGTGTGTGAAATAGTGATTAAATAAAACTCTATTTGTTGTTTTAACAGTTTTATGCTTCTTTGTGCCTTTTTTAGAGGTTAGGTGGCGAATTATAGCATATTCTTGCTAATTATTTTAGTATTCATGCCAGGTAGTGGGTTAAACAGAACAAATATTTTGGATATTCAATTCAATTTTAAATTACAACTAGCAACTTTTGATTTTAAACAGAACACCCTGTATTTGCTAAATTTTGGATAAAGTAATTTTTACTTAAATTAGAAAATAGAAAGCAATGTCTTAATTCTGGACAATTTAAAACACGCACATATTTACATATGTTTCTAAGATAGAGTTATTAATAAAGTTGGTTTATTTGCAATTCAAAAGTTCCTACTATTTCCGGTTAAACTGGAAGTGTTACAAATGAATTTGATTTTCGAAATACTTCTAAAAATATCGTAACTTCTTTAATATGACCTTAAAAATTCTGTAATTTGACCTTTTATTCAATATTATATTCCAATTCTGTTTGCTTTTGTAATTACCATTTTTCCATTTCTTAAAACATTTTTTTACCATAGCAGTATTTCGCGTTCTGTTGTAATTCCCCAAGGCAGGAAAGTTAGCGAAACGTTATCCAGAAAAAATTAATGTAGACTGAAAAAAGTATTCATAATGGAATTTAAAAAAACGTGTGCCCCGAGGTATTTTCGCAAATCTAAGGTCAATTAATGCCCCGGCGGCATTGAAAACGCCTTGATATCCTCCCACGGCAATGTCAAGGCCTTTCGGCCGAGAAAACGGTCGTCACTCTTTATCAAATAATTATAGGTTTGGAACAAAACTGCCAAGTGTTTCTATTACAAAATTATGAGTGATTGCTAGTCATTCTTCTCTAATTCGTGAGCAAAAACAGCGGAAATTTTGCGATGTGATTCTTGGAACTCATCTCACGTGTTTGTTCACCTACGCGTACACGCATTAGGTCGCCTCCAGCTTATTTCACAGACGCATTGTATTACAATCTACCGTCAGTTGAAAATGAAAAATGCTACATTTTTAAACGAGGTGAGAAAACGAGCCCGTTTTGGCGTAGTCTTGATTTAATACAAAATCATCAAGATTTTATCAAAAACTGGAGGCTCTTTCTACACCTGCGTATAACAGAAATTCCAATAGGTGTTAATTATCTACAAGAACTCATGCATTTATTCATCGTTTTCCTGGTATGCGGATACCTACAAAGACAACCTCAAGATCTTCACAACAATTAAAAAGATATGATCTGTTAGTACAATAGAAATTCGCAGTAAAGTGAGTAAAGTACTCCATATAAAGCAGCGCAAAACGTTTCCATTGTAAATGATATAACAGTAAGGTTACGTAAGCTACACGCATACGTATTTACATTTGAAATCCATCATACACCTTTCCCTATTACTCTCGGTGATTAGGGCTATGTATTTGAACGCTAGATAGCGAACTGTAGCCAATGTAAAAGGCAGTGCGTATAGTATACCACAACATAAATTGACAACAGAGTCTTGGCACTGATTGTAAGAAAATTAGGTAAATCTTGACATTGGGTTTGCGTGCATTACGTTCTTAAAAAATGGCATTGTAATAAGCTAACAAAATTTAAAAATTAAAGCTAGACATATCATAAACTGAAATTGAGTTCATTAAATTTCTGTACTACTTTTGATACTTTCACTTTCAACTCCTGAATTTGTTTATTAATAAAGATATGGTGACAATAGAAAACCACAATTTTGGCTTATTTGGAGTGACTTCAGTAAACCCCTAAGACTAAAAAAATATACAGTGTGTCCCAAAACGTACCGACAATATTTCAAGGGTGAATTACAGAACTTATTTAGAGTCTAAAACACAATACGAGTATAAACATGTGTCCTAAACGTAACCGTTAACGAGTTATTGTTTATTTCATAATTTATGTCGTTAAAATTTTAGTTCAACGGATTTCTGAAATACTAATCGCGTCTTTTGTTTGGTAACATTTGAACATCATTTTCAACAAATTATTGTTTATAACTTGTCAGTTTACTACTGTGATACTGAAGTTAGTGGCTTCTTCTTTGTATCCTTATTCCCTTCGTAATTCACAAGTGATTCACAATACCAATGTTATTTTCAAATGAAGAATATGCAGATAATCACTATGTTTACGGTCTGTGTGATGGAAATGCTTTAACAGCACATCAAGAATATCGTAGTAGATATCCCAATAGAAGACTGCCCACGCGAGCAGTTTTCTTCAATTCGCATCGTCAGCTGAGGGAACATGGCACTTTCAATGCAAGACATGCAGTCGGCCAAGGAGTTGTACTTAAACCCATAAACGATGATGAACAAGTTCTTGATTTATGACAAGAAGATCCGAAGTGTACGAAGAATTGCATTACGTACTGGAATATGTAGAAACCAGGTTTGGAGAATAATAAGAGGTGCTCGCTTACATCCATATCATCATCAAAGAGTTCAAGCTCTAGGTAATGATTTTGAAGCTCGTTTAAGATTTTGTAATTGGGTAGAAAATAATCAAAACCTACCGCATATTTTATGGACCGATGAAACTTCTTTCATACGAGATGGTATCAATAATTGTCATGAATGGGCTGCAGAAAATGCTCATTTAAGAAGACGCTCGCATTTTCAACATAGATTTGGTGTTAACATGATAGCTGGTATTCCTAATGATTGTCTGATTGGACCATTTGAACTGCCACACAGTTTGAATAGTGCGAATTACGAATACTTTCTAGAAGACTCTTTAACTTACTGGAAGATGTGCCGTTAAATATTAGACGTGCAATGTGGTATCAACACGATGGGGCACCATTACATCAATGTCTTCGTGTTAGAGCTTGGCTTAACGCAAAACGGATTGGAATAAGGGGACCCTTAGTATGGCCACCGTGTTCGCCGGATCTAACTCCATTAGATTGTTATCTTTGAGGTCACATGAACCAGATTGTTTATGCAACTGAAGTGCACACGGTAGAAGAATTACGCTAAAGAATACAGCAGGCTGCGGATATTATTAGGAATAACCCAGAACACAGCGATCTCTTCTGCGACGTGCGGCTTTGTGTATCGAACACAATGGAGATAATTGTAAACATTTCTTGTAAATAAAATAATAAAAATGTATTAAAAAAAGATTTATTTCATAAAATACGTCGAACTAAAATTTTAGCCAAATAAATTATGAAATAAACAATAACTCGTTAACGGTTACGTTTAGGACACATGTTTATACTCGTATTGTGTTTTCGACTCTAAATAAGTTCTGGAATTAATCCTTGAAATATTGCCGGTGCGTTTTGGGACGCCCTGTATAACACCTAAAATTTGAAAGGGTTATGACTTTAAACTAATTTGCAAACAATGGCAGCTCTTCCGAGAAGTTGGTCTACACCGTGTGTCCCAGAGTTCTTCATTAATATAGCGTTGACGACATCCAGATGGCGCCGCAGTCAATGTTTGGAATTATTATATAACCACACATTCAGCCAACGTCTATCTATTGATATTTCTCTCAGCACTTATCTATTTCGAATGAAAATAAGGCTTAGCGTTTAAAGTTCCAAACAGTAACATAATCGAATAATAAGGTAGATTGTAAAAATTACTTTTGAATTTTTCTTGCTAATACTTATTTGATACTAATCATTCTCAAGTAGTGCATAAACAACGAATTGCTTGTGGTAATGAAAACAGGAATTCAAGCAAATCGAGAAATGCTTACACTTTTCAAGAGCTGGAATAAATAATAACAAACACGAAGATTGAATATTTGTGTAGCAAACATACCAATAATATATCTTTCTGTTTGTATACCGGGCGTTTAAAAAAAGCAGATAATTTACTCACGCATAGTCAGCAAACAAAACAAAAACGTCTTAATCAACATATGCCCGTAATGCAACTGTTTCAGAGATAGAGCCGGTTTTATATTTTAATCAATAATCATGAAAGTAGATATTTAAATTATTATTGTTTGTTTACTGTACACAATTGTATCCGTACCATATCCAGCGCGTACAAGCCCTTACTGCTTCTGATTTGCTTTAAGAATTGTGTTTTGTAGATTCATGCTGAGAGAAGCTGCAGAAATTTCAAACTCGGCCGACAATATTTTATTTAGAGAAACAGCTACTTTCACAAATATCAGTATCATTAATGGGCTTAATAATCATATTTGGATAGAAGAAAATCCTCACGCTGTGTATTTTTAAGACCGTCTGATAAGAGCCGGTAGTGCTATTACGTATTTGACTGGTGAACTATATTTTGACTCTTGAAATAAGAGTTCATCTATGGTTTATGCACGATGGGGCTCTTCCACATTTTTCAATTAATGTCGGGCAATTCCTATAATGACAAATGGACAAGACAAGGGGGTCTAGTTGCATAACCATCTAGATCTCCTGATTTTAGCTGATTAGACTTTTGTATTTGAGCAAATGTCATATTTAGTTATCTGTTAGG
This sequence comes from Limonius californicus, assembly GCA_014611495.1. Classification (NCBI taxonomy): domain Eukaryota; kingdom Metazoa; phylum Arthropoda; class Insecta; order Coleoptera; family Elateridae; genus Limonius; species Limonius californicus. Next base: position 5,868 of record JABXWE010067492.1, on the reverse strand, counting down.
GTCCTTACTGTTCGTTTTTTCACAATAATGCATTTTATTGATTATAATACAAAATGAAAGGGGGATATGTGTGGATTAAGACTTTTTGGTTTGATGTACTCTATATGGGTAAATTATTCGACGCTTTATTGAACACCCCGCATAATAACATTTTTTATATAGGTATATAAAATCTTTTTTTTTTCTTAGATAATAGAAGAAGCTAACTTGAAGTGATGATTTAATAAAAATAAAAGTTAATAATAAATAAGTGTAAGCGTTTATTCATCATCATCATCTGACATGGAGCCGCCTCGAGGGTCAATCCTGGATACGCCAGGCTCACCCCATGCCAGTAAGGTAGGTAGGAATTTTTGGGATAGGGTGGGATCTACTATAAATTGCTACCGTCAGGCATACGCACCAACCAGTAAACCATAACCGAATTAGCAAACATCTACTCTAGACCTTCTAACGGCGGTTATCAACACCGGGATATGCTACATGCTCTATAGCTGAAACCAGAACTGCAGAAAGAATTTATAAAAAATACAAGGGAATTTTGATATTTACAATTATCCCTGGACGCGAAACTTCTTTTTTTAATTGGCCTGGAGTAATTATTATTTAGACTATATATTAAGGGGCTATTAAGGATACCCAAACGAAGCTAAAATTTGCAGTTTCTATTGCCATCGTAGTACGTTAGTAAGCGACCTTTCCACTTCAACCCCAATCTCAAAATTTATCTAATTTTCTTATAAACAGAACAATGCCAAGACTTTATTTTATCGTATATTATATGTATTGTCTTTTACACTGGCCTCAGTTTGGTTTCCACCATTAAGGTAAGTTCTGTGGCGGACAAGGAAACGAATATAATGGTTTATCGATGTAAAACATTCATTTAATATTTAGTAGCCCAGTCGTTGTAGAATCCCCTTAAGATTCCTGATTACAACAGATTACTAGAAAGATCTATTATTTTTGTATGAGCAACCCTGTGTACATTAACGTGACATGACTGTTTTCTTAGAATTAGACCGACAATTTTCTTCTGTTGCAATAATGATTTCAAATAGGCTGGTGACAGTGAGTTCATTTTTACTTTACCAACAAGGTTTGACAGAAAATAGTCACACATTCTTAGTAATTACAGAAACCCGCACCATGAGTAAGATATGCAAGACTGCCAAGAAAAGCAAGCGAACTATCTTTACGAAATCTACCGATGATTAATGAAAAACGCAAGAAATAACACGTTGAGTTAAACAAAGGAATTACTTTGGATTCTTTAAGAATTCTAACGAAATAGGAATAATTAAGTGGAATTCTGCGTGAATGCATGGGAAGTCTAATGGCCATAAATCATAAAGGTATGAAAAGAATTATACAAAACGGCATTATACATTTTGCACATCTGTATAAAATGTAATTCTAAACAAAATTTTAACTAGTTTTGTAACTGAACATGGCAAAAACACATTTGCTAAATCAGTGGACCTGCACAACGAAGGGTTTTCATCCCTGCGCTATGCGGATGACTAGGTCATCCTAGTTAAAGGGTCGTTAAAGTTTCTCAGCATAGTCAGAGAACGAAAGTAAAGGGCCTTGAATGTAGCAACCAGGTGGACAGAAGGAGAAGGTCTAAACGTCAGTCCCCTTAAAACCATTGTAGTACCATTTAGGCGAAGGAAGAATACAGAGGCATTAAGACCTCTATACCAATCAATCTGTCGGGAGAGATAAAACATTTAGGAGTTATCCTAGATTCTAAACTTGTCTGGAACCAACAAATTGAGAAAGTTATCAGACAAGCGAAAATTATCCGAGCGACACTTATCCTAGGGTCTTAGACCTAGCATGGTGCACTGGTTGTACACCAGAATGGTTAGACCTGCAGTTACACATGCACACCCGGTGTGGTGGCCCAAGGTTCAGCAAGAAACCAGCGGATTAAAACTAGGAAAGAAGCAAAAGTTTGCCTATCTAGGCATTAAGGGGTCATGAGAACAGAGCTACAATGAAGTCTCTGCTAGACCTCTCTCCTTTATGCAGGAACAGAGCATACGAGTTTAATTGATAACATACCGGGCTCCATAGTTGATAAACTTACCACATGAAGGCTACACTCTACGATATGAAAATTCAGGATCTTGCAGACTGGAGGGCACAAGGACATGAATTTCCTCCTGGCAGCCTTGTCTGCTACACGAACTCCTCAAAAACAAAGATGGATACCTACCAGGGCAGGTATATACGGGGAAAAACCAAAATAAAAACTGAACTTTCCTCTTAGCAGACACGCCCGAGTGTTCCAAACCGAAATACACGCATGTATGGGAAAACAATAAAAGGTCCTATGTAGGTAGACGCATCTATATCTTGCCTGACAGCCAGACGGCTTTGAAAGTTCATAGAGCCTACAGGTCTCATCAAGACAGGGTTGGGAATGCTATGAAGAACTCAATGACCTGGCAGGGTACAACACACAATGAGCAAGCCGATGAACTCGCAAGGCAGGGATTACTAGTCCCTATTGGAGGCAGAACCAGCCTCGGGCATGTGAAGAAATGCAATCCGCAGCTATATAAGCGATAACCTTTGCAGTCGACACAAAAACTACTGGGCCAACAGACCAGGACTAAACCATGACAAGGCATTTATAAATGGACCTTGCTAAAAAAGGGCCAAAGAACTGCTTAAGGTAAGCAGGACACAGCTTAGGATCCTCCCGGGCTTTGTAATAGGGCACGCAACTGTTAAGAAACAACTCAGGAGGATCAAGAAATTTGATGATGACCCTACATGTAGATTTTGTAATAAGGAATTAGAAACATCAATGTACGTTCTGTGCAACTGCGATGCGTTGGTAAGCATAAGCCAACGCTTGTTCGGGGAACCACATATGCAACCCAAGGACTTCGACAGACACCCCATAAGAGACCTGTGCACTATGCTACACGGTATCAAGCTCACAGATGGGTGGATTAAATATCGAGGGTGAGCACAATAAACCTTTTAGGCTGCACTGCCTCCAGAACCTATGGTAGACAGACTCGAGGAAAGATAAAACAAGATTTTGTAAAGTATGGGAAATCCAAAAATGCTATATGTATGTTGAATTCCGTCAACCAGTGCTACGGGGAGGTGGCGAACTTAGCTGGCCTACCCTCTACACACAAAAATATAAAATCGTACACGAAACAACCTAAGAAGAAGAAACAACCTATTTCCGTAATTTCAAGGACATTTCGAAGAAAATTAAAACATTATAATTAGGTTTAATCTAATAATCTTCCTGTATTATATAAGAAACATACAATAAAATATTAAATAATACAATAAACAGCCTAAGAAAAACAAGAAGAACACGACATATTAAAGATAATTATTGCGTTCTCCTGATAGAAAAAATCGTGGTAGCATTGTAACTTAACATTGAAAATTGAGAAATAGTTATTAGAAGTTGCAAATGGCATAGCTTAAGTGAATACACGTTTTGTTTACCATGGTGAACCTTTATCGAAGATTTTATTGATCGTACCATATAGTAAAATAAGTACAATCTGTCAAATTCACGACACGCGGTGGGCATTATTACCCCTTGTTCATTCGACGATGGTAGGCCGCTCACCAGGCATCCAGTCGGGGATTTGAACCGACCTCTGCACCGCACCAATTTATTAGTTCTTTTTAGAACATTTTTGCTAAACTACAATTACATACTATCAGATGTCAACAAGAATACGAGTACCTCCATATTGTTCGTGATGTACCAAGATAAATGATTCAAAACGAACAATACCGATAAGGTTATTTCAACTTCCTGTACTATAGTGAGAATACAAAAACGGTTTGGGAGAAAATAACTGAACAATCTAGGTTATTATAGAAGCTGAATTAAGATAGGCAAGGTTTCCAAGAAACGCAACGAGAGCGACTTATCACTACAAATTTTAATTATAAAAGCTAGTTGGATTTAATGAAAAACAAGGAAAATAACGCGTTGACCTAAAACAAAGCAATGGCAGCGAATTCTTAAGAATGGTAGTGCAGTGGGAAAAACTACAGCGAATTCTACGTGTAAACGTGGGAAAGCAATTGTAGTAAATCATCATAGTATGAAAAGAATTAAGAAAAATGACTACAATTTCACATTTCGTATTTATGTATGTAATTTCGTATACAATTTTAATGGTTTTACAACTGAAAACCGCGAAAACTATAAAACTCTGTTATTATTAAAGCATAATATAAAATGTTAAGTTAAAATTCTGATTTCCAATTACTCATGTAAATAATAGTGTGATTTATTGAATAGATTCGTAAATGGCATATTAAAGCAATCACAATAACTATGGAAATTTTTAATATTTCATTGCAGAATCAAAATTGAATGTACGAACAACTGCGATAAATATGTGTCATGCAACTGAAATGCTCATAAAAAATAATGAATAAATCATATTAAATTACCAATATTCAGATATTTTGATAGCAAAAACCTATATACTGCGTAGTCATACCCATATCGGAGGCAGACATTTGGGGGCTGTCGTACAGGCGTTGAGAATTTGCGGAGAGACATTAGGGCGCGTAAACACTTGGTCTCAAATATGTTTGGGGCAAAGACATTTGAGCGCATAGACATTTGGGGGCACATACATTTTGGAACATGGACATTTCGGGGCAGATGCATTTGGAGACATAGCAATTTGGACGCATAGACATTTGAAAACAAAGACATTTGGGGGCACATTGCATTTTGGAGCATAGATATTAAGAGGCATAGGAGTTGCCAGACATAGTATTTCAAGCGCATACATTTTGGAGCATGGACATTTGGGCATAGGCGTTTGTAGAAATAGTATTTTGGCGCATAAACAATTGGGGAATAGACATTTGAGGGCACCTACATTTTGTAGCATGGACATTTAAGGGTCCAGATATTTTGGCGCGTAGACATCTAGCCGCATTGACATTTGGGTGCTTATACATTTTGAAGCATGGACATTTAGGGGCATAGACCTATGCGGACAGAAATTTGGGCGCATAAACATTTGGGAGCACCTACATTTTAGAGCATGGGCATTTCGGTGCAATGCATTTGGAAACATAGTACATAGTATAAACATATAAACGTATAAACATTTGACAGCAAAGACATTTGGGGGCACACGTATTTTGGAGCATGGATATTAAGGGGCATAGGCCTTTGCAGACATAGTAATTCAAGAGCATAAACACTTGGGGCACATATCTGTTGTGAATAGACATTTAGGGGTTTAGATACAAAGGCGCGTGTGCACTTACATTTTGGAACATGGACGTTTAGGGGCATAAGCCTCCGCAGACATAGTAATTGAGGTGCATAAACATTTGGGGCACATACAACTTGGAACATGGACATTTAGATGCATCTGCCTTTGCGGTAATAGTTATTTGGGAGCATAAACATTTGGGGAATGGACATTTGAGGGCACATACATTTTGGAGCATGGACATTTAAGGTTTACTTATGTGGGCGCGGACGTTTAGGTCCATAAGCCTTTGTAGACATAGTAATTGGGGTGCATAAACATTTGGGGCACATACAATTTGGAGCGTGGACATTTAGATGCATCTGCCTTTGCAGAAATAGTTATTTGGGAGCATAAACATTTGGGGAATGGACATTTGAGGGCACACACATTTTGGAGCATGGACATTTAGGGTTCAGTTATGTGGGCGCGGACGTTTAGGGGCATGAGCGTCTGTAGACATAGTAATTAGGGTGCATTAACATTTGGGGCACATACAATTTGGAGCATGGACATTTAGATGCATCGGCCTTTGCAGAAATAGTTATTTGGGAGCATAAAAATTTGGGGAATAGACATTTGAGTG
>JABXWE010067484.1:0-15798 GCA_014611495.1 Limonius californicus | reverse complement strand
TATGTATATTAGTTTAAAATAAAATGGATATACAGGGTGTATCAGAAATACGTACAAGTATTAAATCCGATGATAGATTACAATATATACAAACTAGAAAAAACATTTCTTTGGCAATGGGACTCTTTAATATATGAGAAAATAATAATTGAAAATTTGACCCAAAATTGTTTGAGTACCGCAGGATAATAAGAAAAATTTGAGTTCAAAGATATGTTATGCAAAGGAGAGTAAGATAGAAGTGCAAAAAATTTCTTACCACCTGCCACAAACCAATACTATTAGATAGGTCGGTAATTTCTATTCAGTTATCAAAAGCCAGACATGTTTTTACGTGTTACGTACTTTACAATTAGGTAATAACCTTCTACAGCTTAAATGCATTTTCTATGTATCATCAGCAGTTCTCAAACAAAATACTATTGAATTTTTTAATTCAAAAAAATAAACTTAATGATTTTTGAAAAATGAATAGTACCATTGAATTCTACTTGAACCAATCTATTACTGGTTTAAATATTTGTACTTATTTCTGATACACCCTGTTCAATATGTTCCTGAAAGCTTTTAAATTAGCAAAGCACTGACAATGTTGTACAGGGTGTTTGTAAATGACTGAGGATTGAGATGTAGGCAACTTATTATACTCATCCCCACTCACTACACCTTACATCAGAACTAGAGTCTCCAGTGGCGTACACAGATAAATTACAAACATTATTCAAATAATTATCGATATGAAAATAAAATACAAAAAAGTCCATTTATCCATCTTATAATAATTTTATAAACCGGAAAAGAATATAAAGTACAACAATTATTATTTGTAAAACATTTTGTTCAACAAAAGTTAAGAAAAGTTTGCTAATTTAATTTACAACAATTAATATAACTTAACAGCTAAACAATTTATTAGCGTCTTATAACAAATGTTGGAAATGGTGATATTGTCAAAAACATTTCGTAGCTCGTTTGGTGTAATGCTTTCGATTTCAAATCTAATTGCTTCTTCTAATTCATCTAAATCAGCTAATCTGTTTCTGAAAACCTTATCTTTTAAGCTACCAAATAAATAAAAATCTAGTGGGGTCAGATCAGGGGAACGTGTTGGCCATCTTCCTTGACTTATCAGGCGATCACCATAAAATTCTTCCAAATATTGCAAAGTGATTCTTGCTGTATGTGCTGTGGCTCCATCTTGCTGGAAATAACCCAATTGCAGCTCATCGTCGTGAAGTAAATTCAGAAAAGGTTCTAAAATAAGTCTTCGATAGTTCTCAGCATTGATTGTTTCATGGAAAAATATTGGACCTATTATTCCTTGTCTTGACATGGCCACATACACACCAGTTTTAATAGGATGTAAGTCAGTTTCTACAAAAGTATGTGGATTTTCTGTAGCCCATGTTCGATAATTCTGGCTATTTACATAGCCAGACAAATGAAACCATGCTTCGTCGGTATAGAAAGTCAAATTCAGCAAATCATCATTTAAAGTATTATTAAACCATTGACAATAGTCTATTCTGCGCCCATAATCAATTTCGTGAAGGTGCTGTACAACGGAAACTCTATACGGATGCATATTAAGTCTTCGCTTTAATACCTTCCGGCAACTTGACACTGACACTCCTACAAGTAAACAAATTTCTTAGTATCAAAATAAGACGTTTATAATGTAAAACAAACCTGCTTGAGCTGACAGTTTTCTTAAGGATTTGTTCGGGCTTCGAATTATGCGTTGCTCTATATTGGCAACAACTTCGTCAGTTAAAATGCTGGGCCTTCCAGAGCTTTTGCTCTTACAGATGCAATGTTTTTCTTCAAAGCGTTTAACTATTCTGTTCTTGTGGTTCGAAAACACCTTCTCCGAAACAATCATTTCAGGGAAAGCTTCGTTAAACTGTTCCACGCACGACTGAAACGAATACACCCAGGTGCCATTCTCGGTTTCAGAACCACTTCGAAAATGTGCCATTAGAATAAAGGCGTCGTGTTGCTGGTTAAACGCCATTCCAATAAATTATAAACTAAAATGTAAATACAAAATTAACCTATAAAATATGTCGCAATGTTTTGTTTTCAATAACTTACCTGTAAGGATAATGATAGCTATTAAGTTCTGAAAAGAACTGATTTTATGGAAAATGCTAGCAGTATACAACGTTAAACGCAAGAAAACAAGGGAAAAAAAATAAATTCGCGACGAACGGCTATGGGCAAAAATGTCAGATTACTAGTGACAAATCCATAGGGGGAAACATAAAATCAGTAAATTCCTAACTTTCATTTTAAATGTTCCCGCCTTTTCCTCAGTCATTTAAAAACACCCTGTACATACGTCCTGAAAACGCCGTGCAATCAGAATTTACACACTTTTAGACATGATTCCGGGTCAAAAATCTTCCCAAAGGGATATTTTTTAAATTTTTGTATGCCGTAAGATCACATTTGGAGTAACTTTTCTTAGTAAAATTTTGCCGTAAAAAAATTAATTCATCCGTTTGGTCTCCCAAAATCCCAGGCTAACTGTATTAACCATTTGAATTGTGGAAATTCGAGATTAGCATACTTATCTCAATAACTTAACATTGGTTCTATAAATAGACGTATCGACGCTCACTGATGCATAGAAAAGTAAATAAGCGATGATTATGAATAATATAATATGTATTGCACCACGTTGCCAAAGACAGGGACGCCACCTTCTCCGCTTGTTATATTCACCGTCGGCGTCGTCAGCCACTGTATACACATATTCGACATTGGCGCTAACTTGCGGATTTGCGGCGCATTTTTATGTATAGTGTTATACATTTTACCATTGAATATTCAATGATTTTACGTTAAAATTGGCATCCGACGATTTTTGCTATTTATCACCATCTGACGATGAAAGTTCGACTTATAAAAATTATTTAGTAAAATACAAGTTGGCATCCGTATATCGGATGTCAACTTACCCCGGATGCCTGTTTTACCGTAACTTTTACATTGCAGGATGCCGATTTGTACGCGATATATATATATATATATATATATACTTATATACATGAACATTAAAGGAATACATGCAAAAATGAAAAATTAACTTCCTCTAGAGGAAGAACGATTGAAAACAGCCCTATATAGTTTGACATCGGTTTAATCAGCTCTGAAATGGCTTTTCAAAAATGTTATAATATCTGCGTATTCCATTTAAAAAAAGTGTGTAGCTGTAACGAAAACAGAATCTTAATGTTGCCTGAGTGAGGAGTTATCTTCCGCCCACGAACCGATAGGGCTGGCTGTGTATGTTACGGTAAATATTTATAATCACTAATAGCATTGGTAAATGGTTTGTTTTATTAAATTGATAAATTACAAACACATAACTTATGCAACGTAATTATTTTGGAATTGCAAGTCGAAAGTTACAGTATGTATGCGTATATAACACTTCTAAATAAATATGCACAGTACATTTCGATTTAGAAAGATTGAAAAAATGAGAAACAACAAATAAGGTTAGGTTACGTTAGGTTACCTTAGGTTACGTTCGGTTACCTTAGATTAGGTTAGGTTCCCAGAGGGGACACCTGTAACCTCTACCGGACGCGTCCCAAGGTGGCAGATAGGGGGACTCTTGAACGGCTGCAGAAGCTTGCTTTTGTGGCAGAACTTGGGCTGGAGGGTTAAAAACCTCCCGCGGACCAACAGGATGGCACTTAAGAGCTTGCGTCTCGCAAGACAGGGAGGGCGCCACTGTGTTACCCTAGCAAGAAGACACCCCGTTTCAACTTGTCTTGGTTGCTTCTCCTTCTCTTTAATATTTACTATCGGTCGTTTATGACCAATTCTTGGTAGAGTATTCGAGGGCTAGGGGTCGCTATTTTCTTCTTAATCTTCGTACGACGCAACGATTATAGCCAAGACATGGTTAAGTATGTAAGGGACTGGAGCTCCTGAGAGTTGAGGATGTCCTCCCAATGGGATATATCCCTGGTGCCGCGAGGGAACTTGCTGGCTATCCAAATCTCAGGTATACCCCACCAGGGTAGCCTTCCAAAAAAGGGATGAAAGCAGAAATGGACTCGGTATTTAAAGAAGCAGTAAATAGCAAAGATAAGGAACAAGAGGAGACCGAAGCCTCCGGCCGAGGTGAGGAAGAAAAGCAGAGGCGAAGATTATTAATAGAACACCACCGAGGAGGACTTCTTTATTACCAGATTTTTCATTAAGCCAGGAAAGAGAGCAAAAGAGAACTGTGAGCACACAAGCATAGGGGTCTCGGGATCTCTTATGTAACACCGGAAATGAGACAAAGGAAGGAAACCAAGAGAAAACGGAAACAACTATACAAGATGAAAAAGAAAATGAGAGAAAGAGCAAAAGGAAAAGAATGGGAACGCCAGAGAAAAAAAATCAGTGATAAAAGCAGAATTTGAGAAAGCTATGAAGCGCGTGGTACAATATAGCGAGTTTTCTCATCGACCCGCAACCGGATAGGTGGAAAAAGGCCTGCAGCTTAGCTCAGAGGAGTAGGGGGGTTCACGGAAATCGCTTATGGGAGGAAATCCTCCTGGTTGTATACAGAGCAGGTCAAAATTAGTGGGCGCCACCTTCCAAATACAGCTGATTGCAGGTTCTCGTGGAAGGTCGAGGAGCCAGCAGCTTACGGGAATCGAACTCACCTTTATTGTGCCTCCCTCCTGTTTATAAAGCTTGCAAAATTCGAACACACACAAATACAAAATATGCAATAAGCAAAGATGTAATAATTTTTAAATCACATAATTAACCTTTTGAGAGTAAATGACGGGACAAAAAAAATATGACAGCAAGTAGTAATATTTTACTCAATACAACAATCGGTTAAAAGGAATGTTCGATTAAAGAGGAGCTCGCCGCCCATGGCTTACGGTATTTAAAATATTTCAACAAATCTACGTAGCCAGTGGCGTCTGAGCTTACAAGAATAATACAGTATGTGATTTCTTTTTACAATTAACAGCATACAAAAAGAAATGACAATCGACGAGTGAAGGTCGCCTCTTACCATAAAAAGTTCAATCACTTAGAATTTTGCATGTTAACGCGTACAAGGCTTTTTTCACAACACAAAAAAAACGAATTCCTTTACCTTGACTTTCGGTGAATGGAGTAGAAAGAGAAGCAGGCACAATTTTGGGGTTGTTTTCCAGATGCAGGTACAGTCTGGGGGTATTTTCAGGTCCAGGAAAAAGGTAAGCGAGGCTCCTCGGGTGACTTTGGGACGAAATAATTGCTGGTACGCCCCTGGGAATTAGATTGCTTCCCAAAGGGGTTCAGACGGTTGAAACAACGGCTCCAAGAAGCACAAACCTCCACAGGTGTTTTAAATCGCTTATATCCGATAAAAATCGAATTACGATTACACTTAATTGTCCATGCACCAAAGCTTAACACTCTGCTAATTTTTATGTAAATCCGACTTGGTCGAAATTCTATTTGCCCAAAGCAAAATACGTTACGATAAAACTCAGTTTAGGAGAAGAGCCGCAAAGAAAACCCTGGTCTTCGATAATCCGTCCGTCTGTGCCCAGGGTTTAGTGCCTAGTAAATCTTTCCCCCTCGCCGCAAAAACATCTACCCCAGCCTAATTTGTTCTAGAACGAAATTGACACGTTCGTTTTCCGAGAAAAGCTTAAAAGAGAATATCTAGAAGGCTAGCGCTGCTTTCAAAGGAATTCTCGGAAATATTTTGGTCGCCGCTGATAAACATGTCAAACGTTCGGTTAAATTTTGAAAGTGGCCGCTCATAAATTAAATTTAAAAAAAAACGGAAACTGTAATCAACATAAAAATTGCAATTAAAATAGAAATTTGATTCCTATGAAGTGGAAATTAGAATATTGCTCTAATCCAGATGGAGCGGCACAATCAGATGAACATAACAAAACTCTAATAGATAAACATATAAATACGAAAGTTGAAATTAAAACGAAGGTCAGAAGTGTAGATAGAGCCATTCACTCTTTAGTGGAAAGGAAGGCAGAAATAGAAGAAACAACTAACAGTCCAGAAGAAATACCGAAACAAATGATTTTAACTGAGGTACAAACGGGAATTTAAATGAAGGCAGTAAAAAAGAGCTAACTCCGGAAGAGATTACAAATGATAGTGAACTAGCGTACATGGAGCTAGTGGACATAATAGATAATACCATTGACACTAAGAATAACTTTGAAGGGTTAACGGAGTTCATCGACATAGAATGACCAGAAGAAACCTATAAGTGTACCACCGTAGAAATAGTAAATCTAGCCCAAACTAGAGTAGAAGGAGAATTGGCAATAACAGTAGACCCCAGAGTAGAAGAAGAAAAGGAAGGGATTCATAAAATTATAGTTAGATATCCCGAGCTGCATACACCCTGGGAAGAAGGACTGATAGAAGGAAGCATAGAATACGCTACGAGTGCAATGGAGCCTACCAGTAGGAAGGACACCAGACAGTCAAAGAACCATACTGTATATGTATTGCCATACAAGACTGAACAAAACGGAGTAAACGACATATAGATGTTATACGAACTATTGGAAAAATTGAAAGATATGGTAAGGGTCAATGGAAACAAACAGCTTAAATTTGCGAAATTTGGACCTCTCAACTTTAAGTATTTACGAAGATGCTTGGATGGCTTATTCAGGAAAACGGAAAAGACAATTCAGATGCTCGTACCCAGAGAAATAAAAAAAATACCTTTAATGAAGAAAACCAACAGAACCAGTCGCCCTGAGATTGGCACCGCTGGGGGTAAGCAGTATGCGGATGTACTAAGAACAGTCAAAAGTGGAATAGATATTAAGGGGGAAGATATACCAATAAGAGCAACTAAAAAAACAGCTAGAGGAGACTTATTGGTGAAAATGAAAGAGGAAAACACTCGGCCGAGAAGCAAAGGGAAATAGTAAAGAATAAGATAGAGGACCAAAAGGCACTGTGGTAAGTGATGGGTCTACAATATATACAATGGACATCGGGGCTGACATTGACGAAAACACGGTGAAAGAAGAGATCTGCACGATAAACCCAAGTATAACAACGGAACAAATAAAAGTCACATCGTTGAGAAGTATTAGATATAGTAGCCAGACCGCCACTATCAGTATGAAGAAAGTGTGGGCAGATCAGCTAGTAGGTTTGAGTCGCAAACGAATTGGACAGACAACATGTAGAGTGCGCCAGCGGATAAATCTATTGCGTTGTTACAGATGTCTTGAGTTTGGGAATCACAGTTGGAATGCCAAAGGGAAGATAGAACTGAGAAATGCATGAACTGTGCACAAGAGGACATCAAACGAAGGACTGTAATAACGTGTCCTACTGCTTAAGTTGTAAAGAAACTAAACATCGATCGGATTAAACGCGATGTCCGAAATTTAAACAGGATTTAGAGACACAGGCCAAAAAACACACGGCCATAAAACGTTCCCTATCATGCCTAACATCTTCCAAGTTAACTTAGGTTTCACTAGAGCCGCCCATGACCTAATATATGCGGCGGACGTATTAAATAGATTGCGAAGATACCAAAACTTCCCAACTAAGTGGAAAGAGGCACACGTAGTCCTTGCACGGAAGGGTAAAGACATGGAGCAAGCCTCCTCGTACCGATGTATATATCTAATCAACGTCGTAGGAAAGCTTTTTGAAAGAATGATTAAAACCAGACTAGAGGTAGAGATCGAGAAAAAAAGGAGGTTTATCTCCAAATCCATTTAGTTTCCGTACGGGGCGGTCAACTGTCCAATCAATAGAGAAGGTAGTCGATACATTAAAACTTCAGAGAAGGCCTGCGTGTCAATGGTGGCCACTGATATACGAAATGCATTTAATTCTGCGGTATGGGATGATATAATGGATAAAATAGAGAATAGAGGTGTGGAGGGATGGTTGATAAATATAATCAACAGCTACCTAAGTCACTGTAAGATCTGGATAAATAAAATAATGGACATGAAGATCAGCGCAGAGGTACCACAGGGATCGGTGCTAGGACCAACACTATGAAATTTGCTGTACAATAAACTGCTTGAGCTGGAACTTATGGAGGGAGTTACAACAATCACTTTCGCGGACGACCTGGCGTTGATGATAGAGGTCGACGATAAGGAAGAGCTGAAATATAGGACAAATGAGTGAATAAGAACGATAATAAGATGGATGGACAAACACGGTCTAAAAATAACCCCTGGGAAGACCGAGGCGATCATACTAAAAGACCCAGGAACGAAATTATATAAGGTTCAGTATATTAGGATTGGAAATAGAACCTAATAAGCAGTTAAAATATTTGGGTGGTATTAGATGAGAAACTGTATTATGGCCCCCACCTCAGACAAACAACTAAGAAGGCAGAAAGCAGCATAGCATCACTATTAAAGCTAATGCCAAATATCGGTGGTCCCACCGACCTTAAACGAAGAATGCTATACAGGGTAGTACAGTCAATACTACTTTATGGAGTACCAATTTGGAGCAGTGCCTTAAGAATAAAAAATACAAAAACGTGATTATGGGTGATCGAAGAAGAGCCCTACTAAGAGTAACAACTGCGTTTCAGACATCGCCATACAGGCAATCGCGGGAATCCCGCCAATAACTTTATTAGTGGAAGAGAGAGTAAGATTACAGGAAAGGGAAGATAGATACTTGAAAGAAGTGAGGAAAGTAGAAAGAGAAAACACACTAGACATGTGGCAAGAGGAATGGCAGATATTGTGAGATAAAGGTAACTGGGCCAAGAAGGTAATAAAAGCATAAAGAATTGGTCTAAATGTGAACATAGGCAAGTGGACTAGTGGAGAGAAATACATAACTTTGTTGAAAATATTATCGAAGAAGGAACAAGAAAGACAGGAGAATACGAAAGTGATACCAGTGCCAACCTGGGTGAAGAGGCAGAGGTTTCTAGTCGGCGAGAATCCCACGCTATGAATGTACGGGCATTCATGTCTATGAACCAGGTGTTTTATATATTTGCCGGTAATTGTAAGGTAACTTGTAATGACTTTTATCTTCCACTTATTTAAAAAACAAGCAATCGACGGTATTTCTCACTTTCATATAATCCAACCTATGTTTTTTGTATCATTTCTGAGTTGTACCATAATTAAATAAGAAATGTAAAAGACAAAATATATCCTATGGTTTAAACGTAAAAACATATATTTTATTTTAAGCAATATTTCTATGGCCATAAAATAGTAAAACATGCACAAACCAGTAAAATGAGCAATCAAACGTCGTTTCATCTACAGATTTTAATTTATACAAGTCAATGTTTTTTGACAAACTACCAATAATTTATTTTAAAATTATCAATTATAGCTGGAGCTGTGTGTATCTAATTAAATATTAAGCTGTGTGCTTCTAAGCTACTTGGTCTTTTTATTACCAGAGCTGTGTGTACAGTGAGCACAGTCATTGTACACATTCTGCGGAATGAAAAGAGTTACGAAAGAGGTACCTCCATGTGTACTACGTAGAAAGAGATAAGTTTCGTCGACAAACTGGCAGGAAATATTGCAAGTGACACATAGTTTAAGTATATCTACACATTTTAATTTATTAAAATCAATACTTTGCGCTATTCAATAATTTTCCTACAAATATTTTCACACGTGTCATTTACATTTAATGTTTCAAAATTACCAATTACTGGAGTAGCTGTGCATAGCTAATTAAATATTGAGTTGTATGATTCTAACCTATTGTGAAAATGTGTGCCTTTAATGTTATTAGATCCGTGTGCTTAGTGACTGCGCTGTGCGTACTGACAGGCAATATGGCAAGAAAAACGGATTCTAGGTAAGTCTAAAATATTTGTATACGTGTCATTTACCGTTAATGTTTCAAAATTACCAATTACTGGAGTAGCTGTGTGTATCTAATTAAATATAGAGTTATGTGCTTCTAATCTATTGCAATAAATGTGCGTTTTTAATGTATTATTAGAGTTGTGTGCTCGGTGATCGTGCTGAGCATACTCGTTATGTGGAATGAGAACAGTTGCATAAGAATGACTTCCGTGTGAACTATGCAGGAATTCATAATTTACCCTGACAAACTGGCAGATAATATTGAAAGCAAAACGTATTCTAGGTAAATCTACGCGTTTTAATTTATATAAAACTAGTATTTTGCGCTACTCTAAATAAAGTATCGTAAAATATTTTTACATGTATCATTTAAATTTAATTGTTCAAAATTACCAATTACTGAAGCAGCTGTGTGTATCTAATTAAATATAGAGTTGTGTATTCCTAATCTATTGCAAAAAATGTGCGTTTTGAATGTATTATTAGAGCTGTGTGCTCGGTGACCGTGCTGAGCATACTCGATATGTGGAATGAGAAGAGTTGCATAAAAATGACTTCCGTGTGTACTATGCAGGAATTCATAATTTACGCTGACAAACTGGCAGATAATATTGCAAGCAAAACGTATTCTAGGTAAATCTACGCGTTTTAATTTATAAAAACCAGTAGTTTGCACTACTTTAAAAAAAGTATCCTAAAATATTTTTGTGTCATTTAAATTTAATATTTCAAAATTACGAATTACTGGAGTAGCTGTGTGTATCTAATTAGATATAAAGTTATGTGCTTCTAATCTATTGCAAAAAGTGTGCGCTTTTAATGTATTATTAGAACAGCGTGCTCGGTGACCGTGCTGAGCATACTCGTTATGTGGATTGAGAAGACTTGCATAAGAATGATTTCCGTGTGTACTATGCAGGAATACATAATTTACGCTGACAAACTGGCAGAAAATATTGCAAGCAAAACGTATTCTAGGTAAGTCTACGCGTTTTAATTTATAAAATTTAGTATTTTGCGCTACTTTAAATAAAGTATCTTAAAATATTTTTAAACGTGTCATTTACATTTAATGGTTCAAAATTACTAATCACTAGAGTAGCTGTATGTAACGAATTAAATATTAAGTTGTGTACTTCTGACCTATTGTAAAAAATGTGTGATTTTAATGTCATTAGAACTGTGTGCTCAGTGACCGTGCTGAGCATATTTGTTGTGGAATAAGAAGAGTTGCCAAAGGAGCGTTTCCGTGTGTACTATTCAGGAATTCATAAGTTATGCCGAAAAACTGCCGGACAATATGGCAAAAAAACTTATTCTAGGTAAGTATACAGATTTTAATTTATAAAAATCAATATTTTGCGTTACTTTAAATAATTTATCTTAAAATATTTTTACACGTGTCATTTACATTTAATGGATTAAAATTACCAATCACTAGAGTAGCTGTGTGTAACTAATTAAATATTAAGTTGTGTGCTTCTGACCTATTGTAAAAAATGTGTGATTTTAATGTCATTGGAATTATGTGCTCAGTGACCGTGCTGAGCATATTTGTTGAGGAATAAAAAGAGTTGCCAAAGGAGCGTTTCCGTGTGTACTATTCAGGAATTCATAAGTTATGCCGAAAAACTGACGGACAATGTGGCAAAAAAACTTATTCTAGGTAAGCCTGCAGATTTTAATTTATAAAAATCAATATTTTGCGTTACTTTAAATAATTTATCTTAAAATATTTTTACACGTGTCATTTATATTTAATGTTTCAAAATTATCATTCATTGGAGTAGCTGCGTGTAACTAATTAAATATTGAGTTGTGTGCTTCTAAGCTATTGTAAAAAAAGCGTGATTTTAATGTTATTAGAGCTGTGTGCTCAGTGACTGTGCTGTGCGTACTTATTATGTGGAATAAGAAGAATTGGCAAAGAAGTGCTTCCGTGTATACTATGTATTGTATTTAATTAAATATAGGGTTGTGTGCTTCTCATCTATAGCAAAAATTGTGCGGTTTTAATGTATTATTAGAGCTGTGTGCCAAGTGACCGTGCTGAACATACTCGTTATGTGGAATGAGAAGAGTGGCATAAGAATGACTTCCGTATGTACTATGCAGGAATACATAATTTACGCTGACAAACTGGCAGACAATATTGCAAGCAAAACGTATTCTAGGTAAGTCTACGTGTTTTAATTTCTAAGAATCAGTATTTTGCGCTACTTTAAATAAAGTATCTTAAGATATTTTTACACGTGTCACTGGCATTTAATAGTTCAAAATTGCCAATCACTAAAGTAGCTGTGTGTATTTAATTAATTATTAAGCTGTTTGCTACTAATCTATTGTCAGAGTACTATGCGTATTCATCTTGTAGAGTGCAATAAATACATTTCGTAAGAAACATTCGTTTATGAAGTATGGCAAAAGACTGTCTGACAGCAGCAGCAATAAAACATGTTCTAGGTTGGTCTGAACATTTTAATTTATGAAAATCAGTGGTTTATACTAAAACACCTATAATCTATTTAAAAATCGTTTATACATATCATTCACATTTAAAATTTTAAAAATATCACTACAATGAACATCAAACATCCAACGCCTATCACAGTTTGGCGAGTAAATATTTGGTGTAAACAGGTTCATAAACCTTATAATTAGTAGCATTAACACATATATCTGTATCTCTAAGCAATACCGAAGGAGTAAATAGCGTTTTCAAGGCCAGCGATTGCGGTTCAAATTTACCCTTTTCTTCCAGAAGACTACGCAATCTCATTTTTTCTTTCTTGTCTTTTACAGCTCTCTTAGGATCCCTGTTAGTCTGGTATTCAGGGAAAGGTGTAAACAAACCCGCATGACAGCCTCCTTGCTGAATAGAAAATTTAGATATCAATAAGAAAGCAAAGAAACAGTTGAGATTCCTTAAAACGCACCCATTTAGCTGGACCCGTGGGAACCCAAATGCCAGCCTTGTCTGCTTTCTTTGGTTTGGTCACATATAATGGCCCGAAGGTCTCATCCTTATTTGGATTTTTGTCAAAATATGGTTGTGGGAAATGAACAGTTATAATAGGATGGCCAAGATTTTTTCCGTACTGTTTATCCCGTATTTTTGGTCGGTAAGGTTCATCCCTGAAACATGTATAATAAATTTTTGTCGCATTTAGGCTACCTCACTATGTTTTACTTACAGGTGCTCGGGATACTTATTTAAGCAAATATTAGCATAACCCGGCCCTCCTTTTCTGCCTGGATTAGTAAGGCAATTGGGGGGTACCTTCTTGGGGCGGGGTGGTTTTTGGTAGGTAACTCTGCTGAAGGCCTCGATAATTCCGCCAAAAGTTCCGTAATGGTCTCCAGGACATGCATGCCACTTGCTGCATCCAGGTGGCATAAACGGTAATCCAGATATCTTATTTCTGAAAAGGTTTGAAATAACCATTGAAACACTCTACTGATTTTCTCACTTCTTCTTTGCTTTTTCTTCGTCTTTGCGTTTTGGTGGTCTTTTAATACACTCGCCCTCGTAAAGCCGTCGAAAGGTATCGTCGAAATAGCCATCTTGGGTGCCGCACCTAATTTTAGGGCCATTGCCCATAATATTTCTTCCTTTAGTTACCTTTGGTTCTGAAAAACGGGTACATATTGGAATCTATTGATATGAACATATACTTACACACTTACTTGGAAATGGAGAAACATATCCTTTCCCATTCAGGTAGGGCATTTCGATAAAAAGGCCCAATCTTTCCATATCAGGTTTTCCATATTTGAAGGCGAGTTCCTGCATTCCCTTTGGATTCATGGTTGTAAACTGAACTTGTTACAGAAATTTTAAATAGTTTCTTGGTTTTTAAAATCTAACCCATACAACTTATGACAATCAAATTATTGACACACCCCTAACGAATATGTCACGTAAAAAATGTCAAACAATTACTTGGTTTCCTTAGTAATAAAAATACTAATCCAAATACAAATTTAGACATTTCCGAGATTGCTATATTATGCATTTCTCTATTAAACAAACTCCCGGGAGACTTACTATTGCAAAAGGCGCCTACCGGGTTGCGGATAATGAGAAAGTCCTAAAAACAGAATTGCTTAGAATATTATAAAAGGAAGAAGGTGAATAGCAAATAGTAAGTGTAATGCTCGCTAATAGATTATTCCGAGAAAAGCTCCGTATTCCCCGAACACATTATGCAAGCTGTGTGTTCCAAATTTATTGTCATTATTCTACATTCCTATTTCTTTTATTAAAAATGTACGCGTAGAAACTGCATTTTTCTTCGTCTTAGCGTTCCAATCCGTTACCGGATGTTGACAAACATTCTTGTTTTGTTAACCGCTGCCCTATATAACCCCGTTGTGGTTTTACCATACCATAGACTGCATGGTAACAATTTCATTTTAATTGCGCTGTATGTTACTAATCTATAGTTAGAGTCGTACGTTTCTCATTTATTATTATATTATTATTATCATTTAAATGCAAGTACTTTTTATTGATTGGCAGACTGCTGTGGTTATATTTTATTATTAGATGTATGTGCTTGGTGACCGTAGTGTGTCAATTTCGCTAAATATTGAGCCGATGCTATTGATTTATTGACTGAGTTATTCGTCTCTATTTTACCAGTAAAACTACGTAGTTGGTGACTAGTATGAATATATAAGTAAGTACTGAGCTGTGTGCTACTAATTAATTGTTAAATTGCTACGTTTCACATTTACAATTAACGCTCTGTACTCAATAACGTTGCTATGTGTATCTAATGAAATACATGCGCTTTTGATTTACTGGCAGAGTTGTGTTTTCCTATTTTATTATAGAGGCGTGTGCTTAGGCCCGGTAGTATGTGTAAGTGTTGAGTATGCTTCTAATTTCTTGTCAAATGAGTATGCTCGCATTTATTACTATAGCTGTGTGGCCAACGGCCGTGTTATTTTCTTTTCCTTTATGCAACTGCTGTCGTATTTCCTTGGACATAGATCTCTCTTAGCATTTTCCAAGCTTCCCTGTTCTGTGCTACCTGTATCCATTTTGAGCCTGTTCTCCTTTTAATATTGCCGATCCATCTTATATTTGGTCTCCTTTCCCTTTTCCCGCCCATGTTCGCCATTGCATAATCTTTTCTGACCATTTTTCCTTCTATACGCCCTGTATATCTAATAAAATATTAAATTCCATGTTCTTTATTTATTGGCACAGTGCGTGTTCCTATTTTATTTTAAGTGTTCTTAGTGACGGTATTGTAAGTACCAAAATAATTTATAGAGCTACATCCAACCAATTTATTCTCAGACCTATGCGTTTTTGTTGTATTCTTACAATATGTGTTTAATGACAAAGCTACGTGTATCTAATTCGTATTATTCAAACTATGTACTTAGTTACAGAAATGTGAGCATTTCATTAAATATTGAACTGTGTGCTCCTAATATATCTTCAAATAGTCTATTCCTAATTTATTGTTACTGCTGTGTGCATGTCGAAAATATTGTGTGTAACTGAATTAATATTGATCTATGTGCTTTAGTTTATTACCAACGTTGTAGTTTCTAATTAGTTGTTAGAAATGTGTGTTTAATAACGGTATTATATATATATATATATCCAGTGTTGGGTAGTAACTAAGTAAAAGTAACTCGTTACTAGTAACTAGTTACTTTTCAGTAACTTAATAGTAACTTAATTACTTTTGTGTTTTCAGTAATTGTAACTATAACACGTTACAATTATTTAGTAACTTTAATAACTGAATATGACAAGTTACATTTTCATGCTACAAATGTTAAATATTTTAAAATGTTCGGTTTTTAATGCGTAGTATTTAAGAAATTATACCTGAAGCTGAAGAATTTGTTGAAATTTCGAATGCTTTAGTATGCAAATGCTAATACCGAACACAGGAATACCTTCTTGTACTTAGTCGATAATAAATAA
>JABXWE010067482.1:0-18691 GCA_014611495.1 Limonius californicus | reverse complement strand
TAGTTATTCTATTAAAGTTGCTCAGCTTCGAATCCTGAGACTGCACTTTCCCAGGGCGTTTGTATTGTCTTAGATATAGTTGGGGCATGGGGTTTTTCAATAGTGGAGCATATTAGACTAGGGAAATAGAACGATATGTGCTGAGCCGGAATAAGCTGGGTGGGATGGGAATCAGTGGGTTGAGATCGGTACTACGCGTGGGCTGTGGAATGCACCCTCCCCGATTGATCCATCGAAAATGTAGTGTTAAGGTAATCTTGTACAGTATGCCTAAAATGCGCTGGACAATCGTCATGGATAACCACTGGGTAGGTCGCATGTCCAATGGAATATCTTCTAGAAGTTCTGGCAGTACTTCTTGTACAAACTGCAAGTAAGAATTACCATTAAGGCGGGCTAGTAATTAGGAAGACCCTATTGAGGTGTTGTTCACAATCTCAGCCCATAGATTCACACTGAAAGGAACTCTGGCGGATCACTATGTGATAATTATGAAAGTTGAGAATACCAGCGCTGGTAAAACACCATTTATTCGTCACACTTTTACTGGAACGTTTCTATTAGTATGGTTTAAATGCCACCTGCAAAATTGGTGCCACAAAGGACAATCAGCAAGGGTTAGTCCTTGCACCTTTTGCAGATGGTAAGGGTTCAAACCATTTGTACTCAATGCCAATACGCCAAACAAAGGGCCGGGAAACTTTAATTTGATGGGAAATGTGGCGTGTATTTGTAGTTGGACCAGCGTATGCCATTTCTAAAATTTCTTCTTCCATATTCACCCCGTGTCCATCTAGTCTACCACCACCATGACTTTTCTTAGGTTGTAAATTTCTAGTCTCTTCTCCGCATAGAACCACCCGAAGAAAAGTATTTCCAGAAGGCGTTTATCGATTTGGAAATCGTTCTAAATACGTACGCCTTGCACGTGCAGCATTTTCTTCAGATACTCCATAAATAATAATCATGTCTATGTATTGCTCGCTACTGGAATTATCCACACTAATCACTTAACAATAGACTGTCTTAATTTTGATCTTTAAATGTAATGATATTTAAGTAAATTTCTTCTGTCTTGTTTACTTTTGTTTTCTAGTTATATTAAATAATCAGCGGTTCTTAATAAGTAAATTTCCATTTTTGGGCATTATAAGATAGCTTTTAATAACCACAACTTTTATGTTTTTAAATCCTTATCAATTTTCTAACTAAATGCTTGCAGAATTAATATTCAAATATCCCCAATTTGAATATAAAACCACTACTACTATAGTTTTTAACGAAAGCTTATTCATTGTTTTAACTTTTACTTGCTGTAACTTTCTTATGATTGGGTTTTGTTGAAAAGTGTATAAAGAAACAAATTTTGTTCCCCTCTAGCTACACTTTAAGTCTTCTCCGTACGTTATGAATCATCCTATACAGTTTTGGATATTATATGTGTGTTATGGTTTCTTCTGAAACAAGTGATTCATATCTAATATGTCATATTCAGACAGACCTATTGAAAATATAGATATTTTCTAGAAAGCAATGCTTAAAATATCCTTTACTTCTAAAACTTTGCAGAACCATAAGTTCCAATCAAGAGGAAATTCTGCTTCTGTTATTTGCGCAATATTCCGTATATCAGGACCAGAATAACTCGCAATCTGAGTTTGTGTATCGTAAAACGTATGTGGACATAAATAATTGGTAACATGTGTTTTTCCGCTAACATCACGTTTCTTCTTGAGTGGTACAAACATTTCCTTTACCTACAACTGTTTGATTTTATTATTATTACGTAACTAAAATAGCCTTGACAACGGTTGGGAAGGAGACGTTTAACGCACTTGTGCTTTCGAGGTTTCCAAAAAACACATGTGTTTTTTGTTTACAGAAATGTCAAATTGAATTACAGAAATGAATTAATAATGGGTTTTTTTAATGGCGCCCAAGAACAATGAAGCAATCAACAAACCTTAGCAACGTCGTAAAATGACGATTTGACGGGATAGTATCAATTTTTTATGAATTTTAATCACAATATAATAATTTTTTCAGTGAACAGTTGTAGGTAAAATGTTGTTTATATCACGTGCCGAAGACAATTCCATATACTCGTGCAGATTTCCGCACTCGGCCTTCGGCCTCGTGCGTCAAATTCTGCACTTGTATATAATGAATTGTTTTCGGCACTTGTTATAAAAATAACTATTAATTGAGTTTATTTTTAAATCTGATCAAATCGCGTTTAGTAATAACTGTAATAAAACCTTTGTTATTTTAAACGTAAAACTGAAATCAAATTTTTTCCAACAAGATTAATGTTGATTTTTATAGCAACACGTATATTTCAGGTCCGATACCAGGATCACCTTGCGCCAGTTGACGGATGGAAGACGTTTCATCCAACTGATCTACGACGAGTTCGACAACATAAGAGACTGCGAATACCTCCACCAGAAGGGCCAAATCGAATCGTTCCTAATAAAATTCCAAAATGACCTTGACAACCTGTCGCCTACCTCAAATATTACCATAGAGCCGTTAGATAAGAGAGCGTTACCTAGAGATATTAGTCGGTGGTTAAACTACAGCAAGCTGCAGAAGAAATGCAAGAAAAGCCATAGAGTCATGAAGAAGGTTTTGCGGGAAAACAGAAATAGAAATAAAACGAATTCTGAGCGCCAAAGGTAAGAATTAAGTTTGTTTGGAAGAAGGGTATACCAGGGGTGGATTTTCTAGAAAATTTTGGCCTGACTTTAAAACCAATTTAACAAGTTTTAAGGTGTTTACAAATAAGCGTTTGGAAAAATTTTATAATAAGAGTGATTGCCTAAAAATAGTGTTGGTTTGGCCTTTCCTAAACCCGCCCCTGTGAAAGTTTGCCCTCTGATTAGTTATTAATTAGTATGGAAGTTACGTTTTTGTGGCAATATAGCATTTTATGTGTGCGTTTTCCATCATGGTGAAGGTAATTTTAGGTTTAATAGTTTATCTCATATAGTGTGACTTACAATTCTTACTGTGTGTATTTATGTAATGTTCAGTCGTATCGTACTGTGCTGTTGTGTGTCCCGTCATAATATACATTTATTTTATTATTTTCTGCAGCTAATAGGTGGTGGATGTTAAAAGCGTAATCAGCATTATATAAAAATTATATCTATAGGGATAAGGATAATTGAAAACATCACATTAATACAAAGCGAATATAAAAAATCATACAACTGTTTAATGAGAATGAAAGGTTTCCTACAATTTTATGTAACACAAGACTAGAAATAACGGTAAAAATAATAATCTTGGATTGTTATATAATATTTAACACCCGCTAGTTTCTTAATTTCTTATTATTTCTAATCTTAATTTCATATGTTCAGGAGCATTCGTGCTGGTTACAAATTTGCTCAAAATATTAGTTAAAACATCAAAACTGAAAAGATGTAGGGAAAACAACAAATACACCAAATCGGTATATTTTTGCTTGTACTTATAAACATTTTTTTGTACTGCTCAATTTATACAAAATTTAGTTAAATATTCAATTGTTTGGAAAAACCTCTTACCATTGTCCAATCATTGGACTTCAATTATTGACTTGGTGAAGAATTTATTTCCAGACGTATTCCTCAGCCAAGTTACTTTAGTTAGTTCAAGTTCCTACTGAGGATGGCAGCTTAATTGCTGAAATGCGTATTTAGGTGTTCTAAATACTTCTAATGTTATGCTTGTAACTAAAACACTGCGTTTTATTTTGTTTGATGTTTCTTTTTATATGTTTTGTTTGGTGAATGTTTTTTGTATCTCTTGATTTCATTATGTCACTGCTTTTAATTCATTTCATTTTTCCTCTTGCATAGTTCCTGTTGCTTCCTATTCGAGGAATTACCAAGTACCAACTATGGTTTAAAATACCATCAGCATATTTTTCCATTTCCTGCTGATACTTCCCGTTTTGGTCTTTCTTAGCTGTCGCTACTATGTTCATTTTCCTTCCTCATTTATTCCCATTATCATTTGACTAGGCTTTTGCTTAATATTTTTGGATTATATTTAATTTTTTAATAATTTCACAACTAACGTTTTTTCCGTTTCGTTGTTCATATTTTGATCATTTTTCGTCTTTATTCGTCATGTAACATTGTCACTGTTTAACTGCATAGTCTTGACGCATTTCTTATTTTCAGCTTTTGTCCGTCATACGTACACTTCTAGCGGTTTGTTCCATTTCAATGGTTTATCATTGCTTCCTTTTTTTCTCTGACGCACTATCGACCATTAGCAGTTTGTTTAATTTTCGCAGTTTGAATTTTAATCCTCATTCATTACTTATCATACTAGTAATGATTTGTTTCACATGCCTGCTTTACACTCTTTTCCCACTTTTTAATAGGGTTACGTGCTACAATTAAAATTTTCTCGATTGTCGTCTTCCATATTTTGGTGATTTGCCTTCCTCGTTTATGATATTTAATATATCTATTGTTTTGTTCATTCGTCACGTGTGGCACTACAAGTGTTTTATTCCACGTTCCCGTTTTATATTTCCTTTTTATCCTATTATCATACGTGCTATAATTAAGCTCAGTTTTCATGGTTTATATTTTCTGCTTCTTCATCTCCATTACCAACCATCATTGGAGCGTTTTGGTCAATTTTCGTCTGACATATTTTATTAATTTTCCTATCTCATTCATCACACATAACACTACAAGCGTTCTATTTCAGACTTCTGGTTCATACTTTTTGCTCAATGTTGATAGTTTATTTAAGCCAGTATTATCAATTTTCGTGGTTCATATTTTGTTTATTTTTCTTTCTTATATATGGTACTGCCAGCTAGCGCTTTTGTACCAAACTCCTAGTATATACTTCTTATTTTTTTATCTGTTTACCGTGATATCTCGATAATTAACATTTTGTTCTATTCATGAATATTTTATTGTTTTTTTTCGCTTAATCATCTTCAACCATCATTTGAACTGCCATTCGTTTCGTTTAATTTTGTTGTTCTTATGCTGCTCTTTTATCTTCTTCATTCTCCTCATATGACACTACTACCGTTTTATTCCATATTCTTGGGTCATACTTTCTTCGTATTCATTTTAATTATCATACGTAACATAATAACAATTTTGTTCAATTTGCATAATTCATATTCCTTACTTTTTCATGTCTTAACCATCGCTAACCACCATTAGAGTCGCGATCAGTGTTTTAGTCAATTTTCGTATTATATCTTCTGTTCATTTTCTTCCCTCATCCATCACATATGACACTACTAGCGTTTTGTTTAATATTCCTGCTTTTTCTTTTTTCCCACTTTTAACAGGGTTACATGGCACTATTAACGTTTGCTCTTTTGTCGTTGTCCATATTTTCGTGGTGTATCTTCCTCATTTATCTAATTTGATATCACCATTGTCTTGTTTTATTGCTTTGATTCATACTTTTAGTATTTCGGTTTTGGCCATCGTACGATATTTAGCGCTCTGCTCAGTTTTAATTCATGATTCGTATTTCTTGGTTGTCCCTAGCTTAATCATTTCCAGCTATAGTTTGAACCACCATCGGCGTTTTGTTTAAATTCTTCTTTTTCTTCATGTGCTATAGATTATCGATGTTTGCGACCATTTCACCATATTTTTCTCTCGATCCCGGGCTATATCGAATAATCCTTGAACTCCCAGACCGGTCCAATTTCTCAAATTTCTAAACCATGACGTTGCTCTGCGCCCGACTCTTCTCCTACCCTCAATCCTGCCCATCATTATTAGTTGCAACATTCGGTATTTGCCTCCAAGCATTATATGTTCGACATATTCGCTATATGTCGTTTTATTGTTGAACTTAGCTGTCTTTCTTTCCTCATTCTTCTAAGGACTTCGTCGTTTGTAGTTCTTCAGGTCCAGCCAATACGGCACATTTGACGATACATCCACATTTCGAATGCCTTCAGCTTATTAATAATTATCATTTTTAGGTTCAAATTTCTACTTCATACGATAATACTGGTAGTACCTAGCATTTGACCATTTTCCATCGGATGTTAAGGTCAAGTTGTCTACAGCATAATAATATTCTCATTTTAATAAAGATGCTGCGGACTATTTCAATCCTGATCTTAATTTCTTGGTCAGGAAACCAGGTTTCATTTTCTTGGCTTCCGAGGTATTTGTACGTACTGCCTTGTTGAATTTGTTTGCCTTCCAGGAATAGTTGCTCGTTAATTATAGGAGTTTTGTTAACAATCATCATCTTCGTTTTTCAGTGTTGATTTTCAAACCGATATTCTTGTACTCTTAATTTATTTTTTCTAATAAATCGTGTAGATCTTCATGGTTGTCAGCGAGTATTGCCATGTCATCAGCGTATCGGATACAGTTGATGTATTCACCATTAATTTTTATCCCTTTTTATTGATCAGATAAAGCTTTCCTAACTGCAATTTCTGAATAAACGTTAAACAGGGTCGGGGAAAGGGTACAACCCTGTCTGACCCCTCGATTTACATGTATTTTTTCTGTTTCTAATTGATATATTTTTAAGCTAGCCGTTTGATTCCAGTAAAGTTCCTTAATGATGCACAGATCTTTGTATTCTAATTTCATACTTTCTAAAGTTCTTATAAGTTCTGGATGTTTCACCTTATCGAAGGTCTTTTCGGCGTCAACAAAACAGATATACACTGATTTTTGATGATCTAAGCATCTCTGAATGAGAACTTACAAACTATAAAGGGCTTCCCTGGTGCCCAATACCTTGCGAAAGCCGAACTATGATTCACTTAGGCAATCTTCACGTGTACAATTTTATTCATTTTCTTTGCTTATACATTACATGTGACCCAACTAGCGTTTTATACCAAAGATTATATTACTTCCATTTTTTATTAGTTTATTGGCATATGTGTGACAATTAACTCTTTCGTGGTTTAGGTTTCTTTGTTTTCGTTAACTTAATCGTTTCTAAGTATTATTTAAGCCAGCATTCGAGTTTTGTTTAGTGGTTTGATTTATTTACTTTCCCCATTTGTAACATCTGCCACCAGGAGCTTTTTATATCTTATAATCATTGATTTCATTCGTTCTAACATTTCGTTCTATTAACATTTTTCTGTTATTTCTACAATTAACGTCATTTTTTGCTACGTGTGGTATTCATTATTTTATTTTCTTCTTCGTTATGTTTTCCTTTCCTTACTTTTTTCCTTACATTACCTTACTTGATTCCTATTGTTATTTATCTACTAACGTTTGATATGAACTGTCCTATTTGTAGTATGTTTTTACGACCCCTGCATACACCTGCATAACATACTAGCTGTCTATTACTGTTTTCACTTTCATTTTCATTTATCACCTATATACCACTTACACTTACTTTCCAATTCAGACAATACATTTTTATGTAGGTCCAGAACGTCGCGGGCTATATCCGACTACCTTATAGCCCCAGGAACGCTCTGGTGCGGATACGATCACATAGCCAATTCCTATACAGATCTTGGGGGAATGTCGCTCACTGACAAGTGTTGTCGCAAGCATGACCATTGCAAGATGAACATTCATGGGTTCACTAAGAAGTACAACTTTTACAACGCCAAACCGTTTACGCTTTCTCATTGTTGGTGCGATAACAGGTAGGACAACCACTTTATCAAAGGTTTTGGGCTTGGGGCATACGAGATTGGGCAAGAGTGTTGTTCGAGGTAGGACAACTTAGGTGTTGTGTATGGATATACGTTGACAATTGTGGAAAAAAATATCTGTGCAGAGAATACGAAACGTAATATACACTGCGGCAATAAATTAGGGGAATACTAAGAAAATAGTTTAAACGCCACTTAGGGGCGAAGCGAAACTCAATAAATTGGTTAGATAAGCATTTATTTATACAAAAAATAAATTAATATAATTACACAAAAAATTAAACATTAAAATAAATCTAGTGGTGCATATGACCTCTTCGCGGCATACTTTCAATAATCTCCGTATATCAATGTTAGTTCATTCTTTCAAATGAACTACCATGAGCTGTCAAAGACTTTCTGGAGCTGCAGGTCGGTTCCTGATCTTCCGGTATAACTTGTCCCATAAGTGCTCAATTATAGATTAAGGACCCGGCTATTACGGTGATTTAGTGTTTTTCCAGAACCTTCTTGTCTGAGCTGTTATGGGTGGTCGGGTATTATCATGTTGGAACAGAAATCTAGGACCTATACGGGCTGCAGGAGGTACCACATAGTTTGCGGAAATGTCTTCGATGTATTGGGCAGCAACGAGATCGGTACGCGTATTAAAAATGATACCAGCCCACATTATACCAGATCCTCCTTCAAATTTATCTACATCCCTCAAGAAGTCCTTCACGACGGCGTTCACCTGCACATGACCAAACTCTAATAGTATCATCACAACGTTCAATCTTAACTCATCACTGAAAAGTACTGATAACCATTTATTTATTCCCTAATCTGCATGTTGTTGAGTAAACGCCAGTCGGTCTCTTCTGTGATTCCGAGTCAACTGTGGTTTTCGGACTGTCCTCCTTGACCTCAGATTGTTCTTCAGCAATCTTTTTCTTATGGTTTTGTACTAACTTCGTTACCACTGGTTTGTCCGGGGTCTTTTGTAAGTCTTTAGTAGTGGTTGTGCGTTGTTTAAGTACGCAATTGCGGACAAAACTTGTTAGCTGTACGGTTGTTGCGCGCTTTCGACCTTGAACAGGTCTTCTACCAAAACTTATTGTCTCTAAGTAACGATTCCAAACCCCGAACTCAACAAAATTACAAAAACTTTAATAATTGTTAGTTGCAAACAGTGCAAAGAAAAAAAATAATGACTCAGTTGTTTTCATTTTCCTAAAATGTATAGCTGTTTGATATTGAAAAGATTACTTTGCGTCCTGAACTTAAGTTATTTACGAGGTAGCTTTTAAGTTTTTACAAAAACTAGAAAAGAAAGTTTTTTTAGAACAAACTGTTTTATTCCTTTTCAAAATATTCACCTTTCAGATTTATACACTTTTGCATGCGTTCAAACCAATTCTCGAAACATTTTTTCCACTCTGAAGCTGGTATCTCAAAAATATGATTTTTGAAGGCTTCAACAGCTTCTTGAGGTGATGAAAATCGCTGTCCACGCAGTTTTTTGATTTACATTTGGGAACTCAACAAAGTCGTTAGGCGATAAATCAGGTGAATACGGACAATAAGACATTAATTTGAGTTTTATTTTTCAAATAATCTATTGTTTGACGTGTTTTGTGAGAGCTGGCATTGTCATGATGAAGAATGATGCGCCGTTTTCCATTGTTTTTCCTGATTTCGGCGATGACTTCTGGCAAGCAAATTGTTGTATACCATTCAGCGTTAACTGTTCTTCTATGCTCTAAAGGAATGGTTGCGACATGTTCAGTGCAACCGAAGAAACAAGCGACCATTTTATTGGAAGTGCTTCGTAAACGAACAACTTTTGTATGATTCTGTTCACCTTGGAACACCCAAACAGTGAATTGTTGTTTAGTTTCCGTTTAATACGAATATGAGGATGATTTGACGGGACGTGAGACTCGACTACTAGTGCCCTCTAGCGGTTAAAATCATTTTCGAGTTCCGCGATCTTTTTTATACTGACAGGTGAAGTTTAGTTGATCTGTGGCGTTCAGTTAAGAAATTATAACGGTTTGAAGACGACGCTTAAATGGAAAATCCTAAAATGGATAAAAACGCTATTCGTGGTGCGATTCAATATTTGTTTTTTAAGAAACTAAACTCGACTGAAATTTTGGCCGATATGCAGCAAACATTGGGTGACAATGCCCCTTCGAAAGCAACGATTTGTCGCTGGGTTGCACGATTTAAACGTGGTGATTTGAGTATTGAAGATGATGAACGACCAAGACCATCAAAAACGGTAACAACCCCGGAAACAGTCGATCAAGTGCATGATATTGTTTGGAAGCATCGAAGAATAAAAATTCACGAGATAGCTAGGATGGTAGGCGTATCAACTGAGCGCCTACATCACATTTTGCACGTAGAATTGGGCATGTTTAAGCTGTCAGCAAGATGGGTGCCGCGCTTGGTGAATGCTGATCAAAAACCAGAAAGAATGCGAACATCACGCGACAATTTGAAGCTGTTTAACAAGGAGATCACTACAAAATAGGCATAATGGCACTTCAGCGTCGCTGGTCCAAGTGTGATGATGTACGAGGAGAATATGTTGAAAAATAAAAAAGAAATTAATGCTCTAACTCATGTCTTTCATTTCGAGTCTCACGTCCCGTCAAATCATCCTCGTATATACAAGTTTCATCACCTATTACGATGTTGTATACGGATTTTGCAGTTCGTTGGTCGAATTTTTTGAACATTTCCTTACACCAATTAACACGATTCTTATTTTGTGCTTGGGTCTAATTATGCGGAATCCATCGGGAACAGATCTTTTTCACAGCTAAATGTACATGCAAAATCTAAGGTACTGCAGTCTTCGATCTGCCTAAGGTGAAAGTTGGAATTTTCAACACTTGTGGATTTAAATTTAATTGCACTTTTATTGAAGAGTGGTCGCTATGGTCAATGGCCCTTGCAATCAGTTGCTGTTTAACTGGTGTTCAGTAAACATTGAAGTGTATTGAAAAGCGAGGTAATTTTTTTGTTGAATCAAAATGAATGCGAAAGGTAAAACGTTGTGTATGGAAAGCAAGTTAGCAGTTATCAAGGCGCTGGAGAGTGGTCAGAAGAAGTGTGAAGTGGCAAAGCAATTCAATCTGGTGTACTCAACCGTCAACATAATATGGTGCTCGAGGGTTAAAATCGAGGCTGAATAGGAAACAAACCCGAACCGCCAAACCAAGAGGCTAAGAAAGTCAACTCACGAGGATTTGGATCAAACGCTCCTCAAATGGTTTATCCAGCAAACAAGCCTCAACATTCCCGTCAGTAGGTCAATTTTAAAAACTAAGGCCGATCAACTGGCTAGCATGCTGGAAATCGAAAATTATGAATGTTTTCATGGTTGGTTAGAACGTTTTAAAAAGCGTGATCAGCTAAATTTTGGGAAGGTTTGTGGTGAAGCAAAAGATGTCGACAGGAATGCAACAGACGATTTCATCAGCAATGGATGGGCGGCTATAAGAAAGTAGTTTAAAAATGAGGACATTTTCAACGGGGACGAGACTGGTCTTTTTTTCAAAATGAGCCCGAATTCTACACTGAAATTTAAAAATGAAAAGTGGGAACTCTCGACAGTTTTTGTCGGTGCAAATGCCACTGGACCCGAGAAAAGGGAACTCCTAGTCATCGGCAAATTGTCGAAACCTCGCCGTTTTAAAAACGTTAAGAAGCTACCAGTGTAGTATACTGCGAGTCGAAGGTCCTGGATGGTTACGGAAATTTTCGAAATGAAGTTGAGAAGTTGGGACGAACTCGTCAAAAGCGGAAGAAAAATGGTTTTTCTGTTGGACAATTGCACAGCCCACTCACACCTCCAGGGTCTCAGGTCCATCAGATTGGTCTTCCTGCCCCAAACACCACTGGTGTTCTCCTACCAATGAACCAGGGCGTCACCAGGAGTCTCAAATGCCATTATAGGAAACGACTAGTGTTGGAAGCCATCGAGAAGCAGGGGGAAAATTTTAATCTCAGTAAAATCTCTGTTTTGGACGCCTGCAAGACGTTGAAGAAGTCTTGGAGGAATGTCAGCGTCAGAACTATACGGAACAGCTTTATCCATTCCGGTCTCATTCCTGACCAATTT
This sequence comes from Limonius californicus, assembly GCA_014611495.1. Lineage (NCBI taxonomy): Eukaryota > Metazoa > Arthropoda > Insecta > Coleoptera > Elateridae > Limonius > Limonius californicus. The sequence goes on along the minus strand of JABXWE010067482.1, from coordinate 6,935 downwards.
GAAAAAGAGGACAATCTGCCTATCGCTCAGTGGCTGGTTTCGTATGGACTGCCAACAGATTCTGGTTTGAATGCCTCCCTCAGCTATGAAGAGACTGCTCAATTGGCCGATTAAGACATAGTAGCAGGGGTTACCTCACAAGACATGGATGACACGAAAGACGAAGGAGAAGGCGATGAAACTGAATCTAGCAAACCTCTAGCTCCACCGACATTTGCCCAGGCACTACACTAATTGAGCCAACTAACCTACTTCTACGAAACTACTGGAGATGAAGATGTACTGACTCATTTGAAAATAATCGACGCTGACATGGACAAAAAACTTATGAACAATTGCAAACAGAGGAAAATAACAGATGTGAAGAAGTGAAGTAAATAAAAATGTACACATTATTTTTGTTATATGTATGTATGTACATACAAATATGTGTATAAAAACAAATTTTTTATAATTTAGTATGGTTATTAAGTAAGTTGGGTTATAAAGTAATTTTTTGCCGGTGCCGATCAGAAGCCTAACAAGCCATAATCCCGACTAGCCGAAATTCCGACAGCCGAAATCCCGACAAGCCATAATCCCGACTAGCCGAAATTCCGACAGCCGAAATCCCGACAAGCCATAATCTCGACTAGCCGAAATACCGACAAGCCATAATCTCGACAAGCCGAAATACCGAGTTACATGTTATGTTAATAGTGTAACTAAAACAAAGAAACTAAAATACATAAGAATTGAGTTATAACTAAACATTTATTACATTAAAATTAAATTTAGATATTACAATGATTTTAACACCACGTAGATAGTCCATAATTTCGTAATTATTACTATTACCTACAACACTTGAAATTCTCCTTTCTCTGTTAATCCAACACAAATTCCGTTTTTACAATTGTAAACCGCGACTTATTAAATAACTACCTACTGCAATTTCGGTTGTCGGGGTTTTGGCTTGTCGAGATTGTGGCCTGTCTGGATTTCCGCTCTCGGGATTTCAGCTGTCGGGATTGCGGCTGTAGGTATTCAGACCCACACCCATTTTTTGCGAGGTTCCTTGAGTTACTTTGTAAGCGGACTGTACTATATATCTGACATATTGTCACGAAGTGGTTTAGACTAAACCAACATAATCACGTCTGCTCCTCTAGCAGACAGAATAAAATTTAATAAATATTAAACTTTGTTATCAAATTTACATTAACTAATACAGGATTAAGTTAATACATAGGTACAATATTGGAATCATTTTGGTGAGCTAGACAAGAAGAGTTAGCAGCATACAGAATTGCCTTTAAATAGAGCGGACTGAATTGGTTTTTTGGTTATGGAATTATAACAACTAAAAAAATCTCATTATAGAGCACAAACTATGTAATATAATTCTTCCAATTTTGTGGCTATTTTCATGCCCAATTCTGAATTAAGGTATGTGATCATTAAACAAAAAAAATTTATAATTTGGAATCGTAATATAAAATTCTGTAGTAAATTCTTGCTTGTCTAACCTTTGGTTTTCGCACACGGTACTAATATACCATTGCATTAATCGTTTTGAAAGATTAAACCGTTGTGATCCTGTTTCGTGACAATATATAACCATGTGATTTTTGAAGCTTTCCTATATTAATGTCTTTATAGGGTCGATTTTCTTTCATATACCCATTTCAGTTGACCATTTAGGTGTCATCCGCTATTGAATTTATTAAAAATCTATACAAACTCGTTAAATCAATGAAAGTTAAAATTATCTCAACAATAAAAGCGAGACTTTCGTCTTACAGCATCTCGAAAAGATTTCCTCTTGCTGTTTAGATGTTGCAATCTATATTCCATTAATCGAATGCTATAGTGTTTGATATTTGTGTTCTAACGAATTCTTTTATAACCTGATTTGCGATAATATTTCCAATAAGAGATACAAGACCGTGGCTTTAATAATAATTGTATTCGTGCAATAATGCGATACGTCCGAAAGCGTGCAACGTAAAAATGCAGCCGCCAAGAATGCACATTAAGTGACTATTTTTTCGGCAGCTATAAAAGCAGGTTATTGATTTGCCACCCGTATGCGTTAAGACAAACTATAACACATGATTTATGCCCGTACCAGTGGTAAACTCTAAAGTCTATTTTGCCGGTAGTAAAATTCGCTAGAAGTTCCGCTTACAAATTAAGTCGGTCTTCCTTGAAACAGCATCCAGATAATTTCACGTTGCGGTGTTCTGGAATGACAGCTATATTTTTTAATTAAAAGTAAAAATAATACCCGTTAAAATAGAACGAGGAGTGCATTGGGGCGGAATAACTTGATGGGTTGATGGCGGCTCGACTTCTGTTTTGTCTTCCTGCGCATTCTTTATTTTTTGCATTTCTTGTAAATTCATGGAACTCTCCTTCGCTTTGTATTACTTTAGACAAGATGCAAATAAATAAAAGGTACAAATATTTACAAAAATAACGACCATTACAGGCACAGTACAATACGAAAGGGCATACAAGTTCCAAAAACTTGCATAAAATAGGGATCTTTTTGTTGGTGCAGACGCAAGCGCAGTATTGCAGAAATGTTCCAAATGCCGGGCACAGAATGGTGCGGCAAAGGATTTTCCGCGAAAAAGTATACCCACCTAGGGGGATTTTCCAGGACGGATAAGTGTTGCAGGATTCACGATACTGCTTGCCCATTTTGGATTGGAGGCTTCGAGACTAAGTATGGTCTCTTCAACTGGAGAGTCAATACCATCATGCATTGTAGCTGCGATGACCGGTTAGTGAAGTTGATTGTATTTTATTATATGTGAGGTCCAATTAAAAACATCTTTTTAATAGTTTACAAATGAACGTAAGGTTTTAAAATAATTCTTGTCGACATAAATTATAATTAAGGGAAACCAATTTGATTTTTACAATTTATTTCAGTGTTCTTCAGAAACTACTAAAATTCTAAAAGAAATTGTTTGAGTACCACCGATATGTTGAAAAAATTGCCCATGAAAAACAGATTAAAAGTACTGTAAATTACAGAAGCTTTTAGTTTGTTTATAACACTATTCATGGTCGTGTAATCGATTTTCAAAAAAGTTAACACCCTAACTATAACAGGTTTCTGTTATAAAGTCATCTCAACAAGTACACTATTATACAGTAGTGTGAAAAAGTTCTGCATCAGATATACAAAGAAGATACATTGCAGTTTAAACCCATTTTTTTCACATATTTTTCATTTCATCGTTGAAAATATAATACAGGTACTTAAACACAACACTAGTAGTAATAATAGCCGAAATGTTGATCCATAAAAGAAACAGAAATAATTCGGTATATTATAATATTTATTCAGAAGCAGAAAAATGAACATTATATAAAATAATGTAGTATACACCGAAGCGTTTATTAAAATACACACTAATTTATTTTAAACTATTTTACTACTTAATAGGGCATTCTTTGTTTTTACTAACTAATTCGCACCTTTTTGACATAGAATTCACCAGTGTTTCTAATTCTTCCTTCGTAATGCAGCGATACCAGGCATCGATTAGGGATTCGATTAATTCCACTTTTTGTGGGCCGTTTTCTTGAAAGAATGTTAGTAATCCTCTGTCATAAGTTTTCTATAGGCTTTAGGTGCGGGGATTGTGCTGGCCAGTCTATTTTTCTAACTTTATTTTGCTTCATCCATGATTCAATAACCTTTCCTCTGTGGCAAGGAGCATTATCATCTAGAAAGATGAAGGTTTTGTTAGGAAATAACTCTTTTCCACTAGGCAACATCTTCTCCTGTAGGACATCAATGTATTTGGTTGCATTCATCATGCCAGATACAACATGCAGTCTACCAACACCTTCAGCAGACATGCAGTCCCATATCATGACAGAAGATGGATGTTTAATTGTTGACAGAATACACTGTTGTGTAGGAAATCTTCTAATATATGTGTTTCCTATATGATTGTTAATATTAAAGGTAGATTCATACTAAATAATACCTCCTGCCATTGTTCTGGGCTTTAATGGTGGTGATCCTGCTTCCATCTCAAATGGCGGAGCCTTTATTTTTCTGGTAGGAGGAATTTCTGCAGCGCTTAGCAACCCCTAACTCCAGATTTAAGAAGTTTCCGTCTTACAGTAGAAGTGCTTACACGTACCTACACCAGTAGCTTCGGACCATATTTTGGTTAAATCTGCCAAACTCAGACTTCTGTCTGCCAGGCTCGTCCTCGGCAATACATTGTCGTCGTACATTTGGACGGCCACTGCAGGGTTTATCTGCAATTTTTCCCGTCTCGGAGTATTTTTGTATATTCTAATAACTGTGGATTGATTGTACTGCACTTTCATAGCTATTTTACGACTGGAAGAGCCTTCTCCATTCCCGGCTATCGCAAACTTTTTTTAATTATTATTTTTTTTGTTGTAACTATGAATTATGATTTCTTCAACGTAACATAAAATATTTAATTTCATTTCCTCGGTTAAAACGTAATTACTTTTAGTTCTTATTTTATGGGAATTTATTACGCATCCCTCTGATTTAAATTTTCTAACAATTGTTTGTATGGTTCGAATACAAGGAATATGTCTTTCTGGATATTTTAGTGAAAATAAGTCTCTCACAGTTCTTAAGCTTTTTCCATTCTGATACCACATTAGAATTTCCACTTTTTCGTCTTTACTGTACATGATTGTATAAGAAAACGCAAGAAGACACTAAATAAAGATTAATTTTATTTTATAGCATTGAATTAATTTGATTGTTTTGGTCACAGCACGGTTTAGTTATCTGTATAGTTGGTTGCCTGCATAATAGGCGTAATTGATGCGTTCTTTTTAAAAGTATACATAGACAATGTATACTAAAAAGAAAAATTCCCTGTATTAATATACAGGTTGATTCGACATAGGGAACGGAGGATTGCGATTTGAATATGAAAATATTCATTCATTTCATGGTATAGGGTACTCCGTAACTAAGAGCCATAGCAAGTATTTTGTTTTGGAACATACTATATACTTACATTTGTATATAAATTCTTCTTCAATGGAGGATTTCAAAATATAAAGTTACGAGCGCTAAATTATGTAGTAACGGTGGTTAACTGTTTAAAAAAGATTTAGTTTTCTGCAATCTTGTCGTTAATGGAGGTAATTCTTTTTTAGTTCTATAATTTATAAGAGTTTGTCTTTTAAATTAGCTTCCAGTTAATAGAGGGTATCGAAGATACTATTAGTATAGTATTTTAATGTATTTGGTAGTTTCCAAAGTTTGATGTAACGCTTAGTATGTAGAAACGTGTTATATACGTAAAATCATTTGCATTATTAAAAAGAGCCTGTAGCGTTTTTAAAAAATCTTTAAACTGTTGGATATATAAGAGATTTCTCATCCGCAGTCTCAGCAAAAGAGGAACTTTTCCCCACTGTAAAGAAATTTAAAAAAATCTAAAAGTACTAATACTTTAAAAAAAAATTGAAACTTGTTGGTTGCTTTAATTATGGAGTATTCGACGGAAAATTTTTTTTACAACTGGTGTTTGTGGTTCTATATATGTCTGCCTAATTAAGGTATATATTTTGTTGGTTTCATTGTTAAAGCGGAATCTTGTATTCTGACATCGTTGACCATCGTGTATGTAGAGGTTAAACCTATTATCAGCTACAAGGACGCGAATTGTCATTTGAACAATGATAAAAGTTCTAATTTTTTCTAGGAGATCATTAGTGCCAGTGTCAAGGTTCCTGATAACGACCAACCAAATTATAACATGATTTCCGTTGTAGCATCATTTTGAAGAACAAATACCAATACCTTATATTAAATTTAATATTTTTAGCTTTTTCATGGCTATATTTACATACATTTTCATTATACATTGTGTATTCCATGCTAGATACGAGTGATTTTAATAACTAGGGAGTGGAAAATGTATGGAAACACTCGAATTCGGTTATAACGATACGTTTCGGACCTCTAGTTATGTCCGTTAAGCTTAGTTAGTATCCGGGAACTTTATAAAAACATATTGTAGTAGGAAATTTACCATGCTGTTTATTATATTCCAAACATTATAAAAATCACATATTTACTAAAAACATGCAAATATATTCAGTCAAGCACATATTTGCACATTCATAACTCATATTTGTACCTAATTTTAATCAGCCTTTAAATCTTAAATTCTTGTTATCGCGTTTAAATTATTTTATGGAATTAAATACTTTTTCACTACAAGAATTTAATATAGTAAGAAGCTCATTAGTAGCTTCAATTGCGGGAAAATGCCAATAATTATGAAATATCTAAAGGTAAACCTTTTGCAGTTTATATTAAGCATTAAATATCGACGGATAAATGGTGATAAATATTTTCTGATACAAGGTAAAAATGGTAAAAATATTTTAATTTTTGCTTGTTATTCCCGAGGCGAGGAATCTCCGTAAGCGGAGAAAAAATACAATACAGTAAACATTGCAAATCTAAACAATGTTTCGTAAACCTTATTATATCCGGATTCTAGTTTGAGCTCGTCTTAAGCCATCTAGACTGCATACACCACAGCTTGCCGGATTTAAACTTGCTGGTGGGAGCTGCGCGACGCGAGAAAGAGGGGGCACTAGGAGAAACAGAGACGAATACAATATATATGGACAGTTAGCATTCGGTACACTCAGTAAAAGAAAGGCGCGTGCGTCTTCCCTGCTTTAATTTTAGATTGAAACTCCATTGCACGCACTTTTCACTGGAGAGTACAGCGATGTTGACTGCTACAAACACACGACGAAATGATCTCCAGGCCTCCCCCACCAATTTCGTGGTAGTGCGCAATGTTTACTCACAAGTAAGGTTAAAACCAGCAAGCTGTGCCCTATAAACAAACAGTAATATAGTTTCGTTCATGTTGTATAGCTATTGCCTCACCGAAGGGTGGCTG